>CAUYRH010028495.1:0-13705 GCA_963574655.1 Perodicticus potto
AGAAGAAAACTGGGAGAGGAGGAAAGAGTTGGCGCTGGATAAAGAGAAGACTGCTGGAGAATGGGAGGAGGAAACTTTGTATCACTGTGATTTCTGAGGCTGTTTTTATTAAGATACCTCATTTCAAGTTTTTGATTAACCTCCCTTTAGAGGTTTCCCATTGATAAAAGGCCACTGAACATTGGGAGTAGGCTGTTGTGTGCCATGAGGCTTTTCTGTCTTTTGATCCTGAGAACCCTAACAATATGTTGCAATGACTTAATCTCTTCAGATGGGCTACAGATTCTTTCAAACCCCTTTTTATCACAGTATGTTTTATTTCTATCTACCTATGTGTGTTATGCTATGTGTGTATGTATAATTGTATATAAATAGGTCTCATTGGTCTTATATATAATTATATATTTATGTGTAAATTCACAAATATATTTTATTTATTTATCATGGTAAAAGGAAATAAGGAATTTATTTCACATGGAAGAGAAATGTAAAATTATGAACTTTTAAAGGAACAAGAGAGCCCCACTAGTTTACTCCTTTTACAGACAAAGAAACTGAAGGCTAGGATAATAGAGTGACTTGGCCATGGTCTTCCCATGGTCTTGAGAAAAGGCATCGGTCCACTGAGAACTTGTGACGCTCTATCCCATACATCCCAGTGTCCAGGGAGTAGCTCTTGGTACTCGTGAGGGGGTGAGGCTGTGGATCCTGAAAACAAACGTGCCCTACACCTGATTCTGAAATGTTCTACCCCTTACTTTGATGTGATATCCACTATATAAGGATCAAAAAGAGAAATGTTAAGAAGGCATGGCTTAGAAACTATATAGTAAAACTTTAATAGGAAAACCAAATGAGCTTCATTTGCTATCAAATGTAGATGATAATGGTTCTTCCCACGGAACACACGCAACTGTGATATCAAGAAACCGTCCTTGTAGATGCCACTCACAGAGACAGGTCTGTCCTCTCTTCTTCATCTCCTAACCATTTAGATCGCTAGTTTCCACTTTGCTTGGTTTCTCTGTAAGGGCAGGAGCAGTAAAGTCTGTGCTCAGCTGTGGACTCTTCAAAGATTAATCACTGGTAGCCTTCATGTTACTCTCCGCCAGTGGTTTACCTTTGAACAGAGGCTTTGGAAAGGGTGCTGGTCAGGAAACAGACGATGTTGGGCAAAGGGTACAAAGTTTCAGTGAGATAGGAGACAGGAGGAAGAAGCTTTAGTAATTTTTTGCACAGAATTGTGACTAGATAGATAATAATGCCTTGCATATTTCAAATTGCTAAAAGAGTAGATTTTAAATGTTTTCACCTACAAAAAATTTGAAAGTATGTGAGATGATGGATTTGTTAATGGGCCTGATTTAATCATTCCACATTGTAAACATATATCAAAACATCACGCTATACCCTAAAATTATATGTAATTATTATTTGTCAATTAATAATAAAATTGAATTTAAAGAATAAACCACTGCCTTTTCCTTTAGTAGCAGCTGTTTACTGGATGTCCCCCACTGCCGGCCACCTGAGAACCCTGCTGTTTGGATAATATTGCTGTGAAGGAGGAGATTTTTTTTTCTTTCCTAAGGATTTTTGCTTGAATCCAAATTTCTTTACAATTGACTCATTCCTTTCTCCTGCCCTCAGCCCACTTCTGTTAACTGTTCTGGGAAAAACAGCAAATGAATTTACCATTTGCATCCAGTGGCTTGAGGCCACAAGACCAGGATGCTTAATATGATATGGCTAGCTTCGTTTCAAATTAGAATTGGAACCAGTAATGTCTTAATGCTCTTGTCTAGACAATTGTCACGGCTATAAATTATCATCATAATAGCCAGCAAATGGTTTATAATGTCCTTACGCACACATTATTCGCCAATCCTACAAACTTTTTGAACATGCTGTTTAGTTTATTCTAGTTAATCTATTATATATCCTGCTTCCTCTCTCTAGAGTGACATTTGTGAATTCAATTTCTTGCTTATTGCTTATGTTACTCTGTAATCTCACTACTGATCTAATTCTGCCTTTTATCTGTCTGCAACAAATTTAATCAGAGAGATCATTATCGAAGTGTGATAGACGTTCTCCTTTTTGTGTTGGTATTGAGCCCCTTAACGGGTTAACTGCCATCTAGGTAAACTTTGTTCAGGGAAGGGATGGTAGCACATTGCTTAGGCTATTAATAATGGTGTTCAACAATGAATTTAAATGAATTCTTTTCAACCAAGAACTCAGAATTCAGGATGTTCAGAAAATAGGCCTTTAAAGGCTTGTCTAAAAAGTGTATAAGATCTGACGATTAAGTTTGCAAATTTGCCACATTGTGCTTACATAGGAAGCACAGTATAAAAAACTCAGTAAGGTTTTAAAACCTTTTATAATCGTTGTATAACAGTTGGGTTCATGTCAGTGTGCAGTGATGTCTTGCTGAGTGGCGTTCCTTATTGTTGTTGCGTGTTTTGTGTGCCATCATGAGAACATTTGAGCTTGAATTAGAGCAACAAACAGACATTAAATTCCTCTTAAACTTGGCAAGAGTGGAAGTGAAATCAGGGATATGTTAGTCCAAGTTTATGAGGATAATGCCTTGAAAAAAATAGCAGTGTACAAAGGGATGAAACACTTTACTGAGCAGAAAGAAAGCATCACTAATGAAGATAGCCAGTAATGAATAGAACTGACAAAAATATTGCAAAAATTCATTGAATTGGGCATGGAAATTGTAGCTGACTGTGAGAAGCATAGCAGACCAAGTAAAGAGCAATAGAGAAACAGTTAGGAAAATTGTTAACTAAAAATCTTGGCATGAGAAAGGTGTAGCTCTTGCATTACAACAATGCACCAGCTCACATGGCACTGTCAGTGAGGGAGTTTTTAGCCAGTAAAAAAAATATCTGTATTGAAACACCCTCGTCACTCACCTGATCTGGCCCCACTGACATTTCTCTTTACTCGGAGATAAAGCAAATATTGACAGAAATATTGTTTTGATGACATTCAAGACATCAAGGGTAAGTTATGCATACAGCAGTTCTGATGACTATTCCAGAAAAAGAGTTCCAAAAATGGCATTGGAAGGTGGACTAGGCCCTGGCATCAGTGCTTCCCAAGGGGAGTACTTCAAAAGTGACTGTAGCACTTTTTCTAGGGTGTGTTTGCGAACTTAGTTGTCAGACCTCTGTATAAGAATGGTCTTTAAATCCATCTGAGTAAAAGACCATGTATGGGGGAGCTAATTGTGTAGTTATAAGCTCAGGTGGTATCTAAGCTGCCTTTGCCCATCTCTTGTTTGTGTGTGTGCAGAGGGAGAGGAAAGTAGACTCAAGTAGTAATGAGGGTGAACAGAAGCCAAAAACAAAGTCAGGAAAATGTATGAAATCCTGCTTCTATAGATATTTATTTACGAGGAATGTTCTTGTTGTTTCTGCCTAGGAAACTTGTAATCAGCCTTAGTGTAGCTCTCTCTCAAAGCGCCTTGTGCACAGATATTTCCATTATAGATTTCTTTTACGTGATGGATATTATTTGTCTACTTGTCCGTTTATACCAGTAAAATATAATCCCAATAGTAGGGACATTATTATTTCTCGTGCCCAAGGAACTGAAAGACCTAAAATTGAGTCCTATTGACTACTTCTTTTTTTAGCTGGGTAACTTTCAGCAGTGTTCTTTGCCTCCCAAGACTAATGTTCTAATCATCATCTAAATATGATGATGATTTTAGCCAGTAAACAAATATCAGTGATAATAATATTATTTGTTTCATAGGATGTTTTATGGTAAAGGTTAACTGATCTTAGCCATCATCACCATTATGATCATCATCATCATATTTATATCCTATTACCATTATAAAACATCATTTTTTCTACAAAACATCATTTTAATTTTTCTTCCTAATAATCAAGCTTTCAGTTCCTCACAATGTTTTTTATTTTTAATTTATAGACCATGAAATCCATCCTGTCAAAGTGCACTATTCAGTGACATTTGCTGTAACACAAAGTTGTGCAAACATCAGCAGTATCTAATTATAGAACATTTTTGTTACTTCATGAAGGACACCCTTCTTCCCAACCTCTGCTCATTCCCTGTACCCAAGTCTTTATTAGGCATAAATCTGCTTTCTATCTAAATTTGCCTAAATCAGAGGATATTTAATGTAGATGGAATTATGCAAACTGTGTCCTCCTTTTATATTAACAGCTTTTTAATATGTTTTATGATATGTGCTTTTTTCTTTCACTTAGCATGTTTTTTTCAAGGTTCTTCCACTTAGTGTCATGTGTAAGAATTTCTTCCCTTTTCTATGGCTGAATAATATTCCATTGTATAAATATACTACTTTGTTTAACTATTCATCAAGTGATGAATACTTGGATTCTCCCCCCCAGTTTGTCTGTTATGGATTATGCTACTACATTTATGTACTAGGTTTTGCACAATGTATGTCTTTAATTATCTTGAGTGCAAACTTAGGAGTAGAATTATGGAGTTATTTGGACATATTTTTAGAAAAATTGCCAAACTGTTTTCCAAACTGGATGCCCATCTTATATTCCCCACCATGAGTGTACAAGGATTCCAATTTCTTCATATCCTCACCAAAAGTTGTTATTTTCAGTCTTAATTTCAACCATCCTAGCAGTGTGTTGTGATATCTCACTGTGGTTTTGGTCTGTCTTTCCCTAATGCCTAATGATGCTAGCACCTTTTCATGTGCCTACTGGTCACTTTTAATTCTTGCTTGCAGAAATGTCTATTTAAATCCCTTGCCCATTTTTTATTGGTGTTAATTGCCTTTTTATTTTTATATTGTAAGAATTTTAAAATCTATTTTTGATATAAGACCATTGCAGATATATAATATACAAATATTTTATCCTATCCTATGAGAGAGATGTCTTTTTATTTTTAGGATGAAAGTGAAATACACAAATTTGATGAAGTTCAACTTAACCTGTTTATTTTCTCTTATTGCTGGTGCTCTTGTCATATCTAAGACATTGTTGCCCAATCCAAGATCATGAAGGATTACCTCAATGATTTCATTTAAGAATTTTAAATATTTTTGGCTCTTACATATAAGTTTTCATGTATTTTGAGTTAATTTCTTATATAGGGTCCAACTTCATTATTTTTCATGTGGTTATTCAGTTGTCTAAAGACCATGCATTGACTAAAGCTTATGCACCAACTTGTCTTGGCACCCTTGTTGAAAATCAATGGACAGTACATGTTATAATTTCCAGACTCTCAATTCTATCCCATTGATCTATATATCTGTCCTTGTTTTGGTACCACATTATCATGACTATTTTAGCTTTGCAGTTAATGTTGAAACCAGGAGGTCATGTTCTCTAACTTTGTGGTTTTTAAGATTATGTTTACTATTTTGGGTTCCTGGCATTTCCACATGAATTTTAGGATTAGCTTATCAATTTACACTAGGGAACAATTTTAGATTCTGACAGAGGTTGTATTCAACCTATAGATTGTTTTAGGGAATATTGCTATCTTAACACTATTAAGTTGTCTGATTCTTGAAAGTGATGTGTATTTTCATTTATTTAGATCTTCTTAAATTTCTTTCAATGATGTTTTGTAAATTTATCATACATGTCTTACACTTCTTTTACTAAATATATTCCTAACAACTTTGTTTCTGATGCTATTTTAAATTGCCTTTTTAAAATTTCAATTTTGTAGTGTACATTGCTATTGTGTGGAAATACAATTAATTTAAAATATGAATCTTGTATCCTGTAATCTTGCAGATCTAATGTATTAATTTTATTGGATTTTTTAGTGGATTGCTTGTGATTTTCTATATATGTCATCTGTGAATAGGAATACATTAATTTTACATCTTCCTTTTTAATCTGTATGCCTTTTATTTATTTTTTTCTTGACTACTTGCTCTGGGTAGAACTTCTAGTACAATGTTGAACAGAAGATGTAAGAATGGATATTCTTGTCTTATTTTTTATCATGGAGGTTGGGGATCTAATCATTCACCATTAAGTATGATGTTAGCTGTGGGTTTTCCACAAGTATCCTTTATGAGGTTGAGGAAGTTTCTTTCTATTCCTGATTCATTGAGTATTTTTAATCATTAAAGGATATTAGATTTTGTTGAAGTATTTACCTGTTTATTGAGACTATCATTTTTTGCATCCTTTATTCTATCAATATGGCATAGTATCTTATGTTTTTAATTTAATTTAATTTTTGTTGTTGTTGTTGCAGTTTGGCTGGGGCTAGGTTTGAACTCACCACCCTCGGTATATTGGGCCAGCGCCCTACTCACTGAGCCATAGACACCTCCCAATATCTTGTTTTTATATGCTGAGATAACTTTGTATTCCTGAGGTAAACCCAACTTGTTTTTGATCTGAGGTCTTCTTTTTAGGAAAAGGCAAAATATTTATATGGTCTGAAGAGAAACCAGATTATGACTCTTCTTTTTAGTATGAGCATTTAAATACATACATTTTAATCTAGGCATTTGTTTAGCTATATTACATACATTTTGATATGTTTTGTTTTTACTTTTAATCATCTCAAGTTATTTCCAAATTTTCCTTGTAATTTCAGACAAGGTTATTTAGAAATGTGTTTTTAAATATCTCCATATTTCTAAATCTCCTAAATTCATTCATTATTTTATTAATTTCTGTCATTATTCCATGGTGGTCAGAGAATATACTTCATATGAAGTCAATCCTTTTAACTTTATCAGTAATTGTTTTATGGCCTAATAATTGGTCCATTCTAGAATAAATTTCATGTGCACTTCAGAAGAATTTGTGTTCTGATGTTATTAGGAGAAATGTTGTATGTTATCTGTTGGATCTAACTCTTTTGTGGTGTTTTTTAACTCTTATTTTCTTGATATTTTCTTGATAAGTTATTAAAGCTATTATTAGAAATGGAGTATTGAGGTCTCCAGATATTATTGTTGAATTGCCCATTTTTCCTTTCAATTCTGTCAGATTTTGTTTCGTGTATTTTGAGCTCTGTTGTTAACTGCATCTGTGTCTATAACTGTTATGTCTTCTTGGTGGTTTGGCACTTTTATCCTTTTGAAATGTCCTTTTTTTTGTCTCCACTAACAATTTTTGTCTTGAAGTCTATTTTATTTGACATTAATATACCCACTCTATTTCTCTTATTCTTACAGTTTGCATGGTATGTATTTTTCTATCCTTCTATTTTTAACCTGTATGTGTCTTGAATCTAAAATGTGTCTCTTGAACACAGCATACAATCGGATTATGTTTTTCTGTTTATTCTTCCAATCTCAGACTTTGATTGGAGTATTATTTACATTTAATGTAGTTACTCATAAGGTAGGATTCACATCTGGCCTTTTGCCACTTGTGTTCTATGTTTCTGTTTTGCGGGTTTCTTCTTCCATTAGTCTTCTTTTGTGATAAATAGATCCTTTCTAATACACCATTTTAATTCCCTTATTATTTCTTTTATGATACTTTTAAGTTATTTTCTTAATGGTTGCTCTGAGAATTACAACTAATATATGAACAACCTAGTTTGGATCAATCAAGCTTAATGTTAGTAGTATCTAAAATGTTACTGCTATGTAACTCCAGTTCCTTCCTTCTTTGTGCTCATATACCATATAAGTGTAAATATAGAGTACATGCCCATCAACACAGTTTTGTAGTTGTTGCTTTATGCTGGTATCTTTTAAATAAATAGGAGGAAAAAGTTATTACAAATTAAAGATATATTAATATTATTTCTTATATTTATCTAAGTTATTACCTTTACTGGTGTTCGTAAAATTTCTTCATGTGGAGTCTATTTTTTCTCTACTGTCTTTATATTTCAGCCTGAAGGGCTCTATTTAGTATTTCTTGTAGGATAGGTGTATGAGTAACAAATTAAGTCTGTTTACCTGGTAATGGTGTAGTTTATCCTTATTTTTTGAAGAATAGTTTTGCTAAATAGAGAACTCTTGAATGACAATATTTTTTTTCAGTACTTGGATTATATCATCCCATTGTTTTCTGGACACCATGATTTTCCAATGGTAAATGAACTGTTAATCTTATCAGAGACCCCTGTATGTGATGCACATTTCTCTACTACTGTTTTCAGGTTTCTCTCTTTATCTTTGAATTTCAACAACAATTTGATTATCATGTACTGGGGTGTAGATCTTTTTAGTTTATCTTTCATGAATTCTTCAAACTTCTTGGATGTACAGTTCGATCTTTTTAAATCAAATTTAGGAATTTTTTGCCATTATTTCTTTACATATTCTTTCTGCCCTTTCTCTTTGACCCCTCCTTTAAGATTATCATTATGTGGATTTTATTACACTTGATAGTGTCACAGAGACCTCAGAGGATGAGGAGTTATTTTTGCTTTCGTTCCTCAGACTAGATAATCTCAGATGACCTATCTTCAGGTTCACTTATTCTTTATTACATCAAGTGAATTTTTTTGTTTGGCCCCTCTGCTAAATACTTTATTTCAGTTATAGTACTTTAGAGCTCTAGAATTTATATTTTAAAGGTAATTTATTTCTTTTTATTGATATTATCTATTTGCTAAATATGTAATTGTCTTATTTTACTTTAAGTCCTTACACATAGTTTTACTTTTGTTCTTTGAACATGATTATAATGGCTTTAAATTAGAATTTAAAATTGTGATTACAAAACTCTTATTAGGAAGTTCAGTGT
The DNA here is from genome assembly GCA_963574655.1 of Perodicticus potto. Classification (NCBI taxonomy): domain Eukaryota; kingdom Metazoa; phylum Chordata; class Mammalia; order Primates; family Lorisidae; genus Perodicticus; species Perodicticus potto. Next base: position 8,724 of record CAUYRH010028495.1, read on the forward strand.
ATGGTCTTTTCAGGGATAGTTGTGTTAACTACATTTCTACCCCTGTTTTGGTGCCATACTTCTCTGTTTCTTTGCATATACCATGTTTTTTATTGAAAACTGAATGTTTTAAGTAATGTAATGTGACAATTCTGGAAATCAGATCCCCCTTCTCCAAATTTATTATCCTTATTTGTTGTTATTCTGGCTCTTTGTTTGTTCTGCGGCTTTTCTGTAAAGACTGTAATTTTTCGCATTGGGTGACTGGTTAGTTTAATTATCACCTAATGAGTGAAGAGATATTTCCTTAAATACCTTAAATACCTGATATTTCCTTAAATACCTAACTAACAGTTCTCCCAGCCTTTCCTGAAGGGTTCCATGTGCACTTATGTGCATACCTTCAATTTTCAGGTAGGCATTTGAAAACTATGGATTACCCTTCACTTTCTTTTTGCTTAGGCCCTCAAAGTCAGGAAGAATTGAAAAATTAGGACATCCTCAAATCTCTCCACTTGCTGCATATCTGCATGGCCTTCTAGATTCTTAGAAATTATGTCAGAGCTTTTCAAAAACACTATTGTTTACTAAATGTTTGTGTACTCTCCCCAAAATGGATGTCCTCCAACCCCTAATACAACGGTATTTGGAGATGGGGTCTTTGGAAAGTAACTAAGTTTAGATGAGATCATGCAAATGGAACCCTAATGATGGAGTTAGAGTCCAGACAGAAGAGATACCAGAGAGCTTGTTCTTCTCTCCACATGCATCACCAAGGAAAGACTACTTGAACCTACAGGGAAAAGATAGCCATCTACAAGTAAGGAAGAAATCCCTCACCAAAACCTAACCATGGTGTCACCCTGACCTCAGAATTTTTCCCTCCATAAGTGTAAGAAAATAAATTTCTGTTGCTTAAACCACCTAGTCTAAGGTATTTTGTTTTGGTAACCCAGGAAGACTAGGACAGATTTTGGTACCAAGAAATGGGGTGCTGATGTAACAGATACCTGAAATGTGGAAGTGGCTTTGGAATTAGTCAATAGAAATGGATAGAAAACTTTTGAGGAGCATGCTAGAGAAAGCCAAGATTGCTATGAAGGAATTGTGAAAGGCAGTTATGGTGAGAGTTCACAAAGAAAGAAGGGAACTAAAGAGAAATCTTTCATCTTCTTAGAGAGTTCTTAAATAATCATGGAGAGAATGTTTATAGAAATACGGATTTTAAAGGCTATTCTGGTGAGAGTTTGGATGGAAATGAGGAACTGGTTATTGGGAACTGTAAGAAAGATGATCCTTACTATAAAGTGGCACAGACTGTGTTTAACAGTGTGGTTTAGAGGTTTTTGGGAGGTAGAATTTGAGAAAAATAAAATAAATTAGCTAAGGATTGTAAGCAAAGTGTTGAAGCAGTGGCTTGGTTCCTCCTGACTATTTATGGTAAAATGTGAAAGGACAGAGATGGGTTGAAGAAAAAATTATTAAGTAAAAAGGAATCAGAGTTGAAGATTTAGAAAATATGTAACCTATCCATATTACAAAAATATGAAGACACTTGTTGCAAAGAGAACACTAAGGGTGTGGCTGAGGGTGAATAATCAGTTGATAAAGAGATCATGAGTATGACTCATGGACTTAATCAGCCATCTCAGAAAAGGCCAAGAGTAGAGAACAATTATACCAACAATGACACTGCCAGTTTGAACAATAGGGAAAAGAAAAAATGAGATGCAATAAAGAAAAGCTGTCAGACTTCTTAGGTCTTACAGGACCAGATCATAGGGCTGTTTGGCTATGAACTTAGGCTTTCCTTCAAGAAAAAGGAATAATGATCTTTAAGGCACTTCAGAGGTCACCAGGGTGCCCCCTTTGTGTCTAGGGTGGGAACATTGCCTCAACATCAACAGGCCTGAGGACCTTGATTAAAGCTTTGTGGGGCAGGGCCTCCTGGAGGCTTGGGAAGACAGCTATTCTTGAGCCATAGGAGATGATGGAATTTGCCTTACTTGATTTTGGACTTTCTTGGAACCTGTCTCTCTTTTCTTTCCAATTTCTTCCTTTTAGAACATGAAGGGCCATCTCATGCCTAGCCCACTACTGTATTTTGAAAGCAGATAACTTGCCTGGTTTTACAAATTTATAGTGGGAGAGGAATTTTGCCTCAGCATGAGTTTTACCTAGATAATATTACCTAGATAATATTTACATGAGACTTTGGACTTTAGAATTGATGCTAAAATGAGTTAAGACTTTTGAGGCTGGTATGATGGAATAAATATATTTTGCACATGAGAGGGACATTAATTTTAAGAGTCTGGGTAGGATGTTAAAGACTGAATATTTGTAACTGCCCAGAATTTAGATGTTGAACTTGTAAGTCCAATATGATGGTCTTTGGTGATGAGACCTTTGGGAGATGATTAAAGTGAGCTGAGATCTTGGAAATGGGGCCCTCATGATGGCCTTAGAGCTCCCACAAGAAGCGACACCAGGGAGCTAGTCCATCTGTCTTTCTCCATGACCCATATGAGCATGCAGTGAGAAGGCTGTCCATAAGCCAGGAGAAAAGGTTTCATAAGAGCATAACCATCTTGGACCATTCTAGCCCCCAAAACTGGGAGAAAATATATTTTTGTTGTTTTAAGCCATCCAGTCTATTTTTTATATACACACACACACACACACACACACACATATATATATATATATATATTTTTTTTTTATGGTGGTCTTAGTATCCTAAGACCCTATAGAGAGCTCATTTAGCATATTTTCCTTTTACATTTTTTGGTTAGGTTCTTTTTCCCCCTAGATTTTTTAGTTGTCTCAGGCCGCTAGAATGTTAAGCCATTACCACTAATTGATTTTGACAAATGTCCTAGAGAAAGGTGTTTACAGAGAGTGATCTCTGAGACAAGCCCTATTAGTAAAGGTTTCCAGGAAATTAACAGGCAAATACAATAGTAACAATAACCAGCAATTGCACTTTTGAGGAGCTTCAAACCTACTTTTCACCCCCCATTTGCTGGTAGGCTGTTGGTTTTATGAGTATGGCTTTCATATTTGTAAACTTGTTGGTTTTCAGAGCTATTGTGAAGCTGAGAAGAGAGGATGGGAATATGACAGGTAAACACACTGCAAAGCTCACTGAGATTCATCTGTTTTTCTTCAACAAACAGTTTTTTAATGCCTCTGTTGATTAATTTCTAGAGTTCTTCAAAAGTTGATTTTGATAATATTGCTAGTGTCCTCATGGCCATTACAGATGAGCAGATATTTGGAGGTCTTTACTCCAGCACCCCTGCAGAGCTTCTGTAACAGGGAGGATTGGCTGACAAAATATAATTTTTTTTCGGTCTCTCTAAGACCTCTGCCACTCTTTTAGGGAATTGAACCCTGTATTCTGCCTCAGGTCAGTGGTCAGGAGGGGAAGTGGAATGTCCTTTGATCTTAGTACCACAGGCGATAGCTCAAGGGAATTGTCTAGATGGTGGTCAAAGAGATTGACTTATCCAAAGATGGGATGCCTCAGAACCACCAAAATAAACTGAAGCTGAAAACATCCCCTTTAAAAGTTCTGTATTTCTGCTCAAAGGCAGGACTTTGGTATTTTAAGATGGGAGTGTGCCAGCCTTCTCATTCACCAGCAAATTAATAAACTTCTCTTTTCTTCTCCTCAAACCATCTGTCCTTGTTCTACTGATATGAGGACAAGTGCCAAACTTTCAGTAATATTCCCCTACCAAATCAATTCTTGATGAGTATATTAATTTGTGATTGTCTGTTTAACATTGGTTTTATCCTTGTCTAATAGTGAGATTGAATTTGCCGCTGATCCTGCTCTCAGACTCAGACTCAAGGTGCCCGCCCCACCCCACCCCCAGAAGTTCTGAGCCAGCATTCTTCAACACCATTGAAATTTTGGGTCCAATAATTCTGTGTTGTGAGGGGCTGTTGTATGTTTTGTAGGATCTTTAACAACATCCTTGGATTCCACCAACTAGATGGCAGTAACATTCCTATAGTTGTGATAACCAAAGGTGTCCAGGCATTGCCAAATGTCTCCTAGAGGGCATGAAAATCCTTGTTCTATCTACATTAATACAGTCTCAATCTTTTAGACTCCAAGATTGATTCAGGTAAGCAAAGCTTATGTTCAAAGGCAAATAACAATCCTTCGATCACAGTTATTGATTCAGGAATGGAGGTGCAACCAATTTAAGCCAAGTAATATGAGGGAAGGTTGCTGGAAATGGCTAGAGGAAATGTTTTTTTTCTTCTCCTTGGTTGGGGTGTGTGAGGATGTGAAATTCATCTTGAGGCCATCCTCAGCATGAAGCAAAAGTGGCCCTTAACATGTGCCTGGCACACAGCAGGTATTTAGAGTTGTTACAACTTAGACTTGGTTTATGGCATGACCTTGGCTCTTCCTGAGGCCTATTTTAGCCAAATTCTTTGAACTTCAAGGTGTCCCTGGTAAGAGATTCTCCTTTCATAATCATAATATCTCTTTCAAAATTAGTCCCTCCTTTTCACATCACTACAGCTGCCTAATTTCCATTTTACCCATTAAGTCTTAATTGGTTAATGGGAATTCTTTTAATGCAATGTTCTCTCTGGTTTCAACCTCTCTCCATTTCATCTGCCTGATTATTTTCCCAAAGCTAACCTCTGATTTTGGTACTACCCTGTTCAAAAAGTTTCAAAGTTTCCTTGCCATCCACTCACTAAACCCTGTATCTCAGCCTGGTTTTTTAATTTGACTAAAACCAACTTTTCAAATTCATCAGCTTCTACTTTTTTTTTATGATGAAAATGCTCATCATCTCAGAACAGATTCTATATTTTATTTTTTTAGACAGAGCCTCAAGCTGTCACCCTGGATAGAGTGCTGTGGCATCATAGCTCACAGCAACCTCCAATTCCTGGGCTCAAGCGAGTCTCTTGCCTCTGCCTCCCAAGTAGCTGGGACTACAGGCACCCACCACAATGCCTGGCCATTT
>CAUYRH010028501.1:0-20941 GCA_963574655.1 Perodicticus potto
GCGGGCGCCTGCAGTCCCAGCTACTTGGGAAGCGGAGGCAGGAGACTCGCTTGAGCCCAGGAATTGGAGGTTGCTGTGAGCTGTGATGCCACAGCACTCTATCCAGGGTGACAGCTTGAGGCTCTGTCTCAAAAAAAAAAACAAAAAAAAAAAAACATGCTAAGTGAAAAAAAGCCTTAGATTCTCCTTTAATTATCACATGAAGTACAATGTAAATGGTGTTATTATCACCTAACGGATGAGGAAAGTGAAGCTCAAAGAAATTGAGTTGTCAATAGCCACATAAACAGTAATGTGAAACTGGGATTTTTAACCAGAAAACATTTTAAACACAAAAACACTTTTTAAAAAGTATTAAAAATGTTAAAGTCTTGATCAATATTCCTTTTTCTTTGTGGTGTCCTCAGTAACTACACCAATATTTCTCATTCTTCCTTTTCCTTTTCTGTCTTTGTTGGACTTTATTTTATTTTATATTATACAGAATCTCACTCTGTCTCCCTGGAGTTGAGTACCCCAGAGTCGTCACAGCTCACAGCAACCTCAAACTCCTGGGCTTAAGCCAAGCTCATGCCTCTGCTTCCCAAGCAGCTGGGACTACAGGGGCCCACCAAAATGCCTGGCTATTTTGTTTTAGAAATGGGGTCTTGCTCTTGCTCAGGCTGATCTGAACTCTTGAGGTCAGGCAATCCACCCACCTTGGACTCCCAGAGCGCTAGGATTACAGGTCTGAGCCCAGTGCTGGGCCTCCATGTATAATCTTTTTTTTTTTTTTTTTTTTTTTGAGACGGAGTCTCAAGCTGTCACCCTGGATAGAGTGCTGTAGCATCACAGCTCACAGCAACCTCCAACTCCTGGGCTTGAGCGAGTCTCCTGTCTCAGCCTCCCAGGTAGCTGGGACTACAGGCGCCCGCCACAACGCCCGGCCATTTTTTGGTTGCAGCCGTCATTGTTGTTTGGCGGCCGGGCTGGATTCGAACCCACCAGCTCAGGTGTACATGGCTGGTGCCTTAGCCCGTTGAGCCACAGGTGCCGAGCCTCCATGTCTAATCTTAATGTGCACTGCCCAAAGGTGTAAGAACAAAGATAAAGCAAGCCACAACTTAAAACACTGTTGTGAAGAACTCTTTTGTTGTTAATTTTTTTGAGACAGAGTCTCACTTTGTTGCCCTAAATACTCACAGCAAACTCAAACTCTTGGGCTCTAGTAAGTGATCCTCTTTCCTCAGCCTCCCAAGTAGCTGGGACTGTAGAGGCCAGTCACAATGCTCAGTTATTTTTAGAAATGGGGTCTTGCTCTTTCTCAGGCTGGTCTTCAAATGCTGAGCTCAGGCAATCCACCCACCTCAGCCTCCCAGAGTCTTAGGATTACAGGTGTGAGCCACCATGCCCAGACTAAAAATTATTTATGGAAGTGTGAAGTATATCTTACATTTTTATCAATTTTATATCACTGAAATTATGGTTCATACTAGGAGAAATTTTTGTGGCAGAGTATATGATAGATTGATCTATAAAAGACTTTAAAGCAGGCCAAGTGCATTGGCTCATGCCTGTAATCCTAGCACTCTGGGAGACCGAGGTGGGTGGATTGCCTAAGCTCATGAGTTGGTTACCAGCCTGAGCCAGAGTGAGGCCTCATCTCTTAAAAAAAAAAAAAATTGCCAAGCATTGTGGCAGGTGCCTGGAGTCCCAGCTGCTCAGGAGGCTGAGGCAAAAGAATCACTTGAGCCCAAGAGTTGGAGGTTGCTGTGACCTGTGACTCCACAGCCCTCTACCATGGGTGACAAAGTGAAACTCTGTCTCAAAAAAAAAAAAAAAAAAAAAAAAAGAAGTCTTTAAAGCAAAAAGGCACATGGTCTATTACAATAAAAATTTTGTGAGGAAGCGGAATGCAAACAATTCAAAGAGAAAAAAGAGTTTAGTAAAATTTTGCCTATGTCGTTTTCATGAAAGAATGACAGTAGCTGTCAAATTGCTATAGTTTGAGTCTCTTCCATAATTGTGTTTCGTTTTGGTTTTTTTGAGACAGAGTCTCACTCTTTTGACCAGGCTAGAATGCTGTGGTGTCAGCCTAGCTCACAGCAGCTCTAATTCCTGGGTTTAAGTAGTTCCCCTTTCTCCTACTCTGGAGTAACTGTAACTACAGGCCCCTGCCATGATGCCTGGATAATTTTTCTATTTTTAGTAGAGATGGGGATTTCATTCTTGATCAGGCTGTAATGGAACTCCTGAGCACAATCACTCCACCTATCTGGGCATCCCTGAGTGCTAGGATTACAGGCGTGAGCCTCTGCATCCAGTCTAGTTTTATTGTTAAATGTTAGATTTCTAATATGATAAGAAATTTCACCCCTTGTACCTATTTAAATTTATAATAAAAAAATCTTAAATGTCAACTTAATGTGTAAAGACAACAGACTTTTGAGGCCAGGTGCAGTGGCTTACAGCTATAATCCTAACACCCTAGGAGGCTGAGTCAGGTGGATCATCCGAGTTGAGAAGTTCGAGACCAGCCTGAGGAATAGTGAGACCCTCATTCTACCGAAAATAGAAAAACAAGCTGGGAGTTATGGCGTGTACCTGTAGTCCCAGCTACTTGAAAGGCTGAGGCCAAAGGAGAACTTGAGCCCAAGAGTTTGAGGTTGCTGTGAGCTGTGATGCCACAGTGCTTTATGCAGAACACAGAGTGAGACTGTGTGTCAAAAAAAAGGGAAAAAGGATAATAGACTCTTGAAATTATTTTAAGAAATACAAGTCCGAAAAACCGGAAGGCCACTCTCACAGGCAGTCCTCTGTGAAATATTGATAAACCATAGTAATTACCATTGTAGAAAAAAATTGTCAACAAATCTGTCCCATCATAGAAAAAAATTGTCAACAAATCTGTCTGCTATTTTTTTTTTTTATTGTTTCGGATTCATTGAGGGTACAAAAAATTAGGTTACACTGATTGCATTTGTTAGGTAAAGTCCCTTTTATAATTGTGTCCTGCCCCGAAGAGGTGTGCCATACACCATAACTCCCATCCCCCTCCTCACCTCCCCTGCTCCCTCATTCCCCTGCTGTCCACCTTGAATTGATTTGAGTTTTTCTCTTATGAGGGTATGTATTAGATCATCTACTGCCATCATATTAGATTGAGTACATTGGATTCTTGCTTCTTCATTCTGGTAATGCTTTATTAAGAAGAATGTGTTCCAACTCAATCCAAGTTAATACAAAAGATGTAAAGTCTCCATCTTTTTAATGGCTGTATAGTATTCCATAACTCAATATAATCATTTCACACAGAGAATTATCATTGCTCTTTCAAAATCAATGATTTTGAAGTCATGAAATATCAGCAATTTTTGCTCCTACCCCTTAAGTTTGCAACCTTTCCTTGCACTATTTCCCCAGTCACTCAGGTATCAGGATGCTCCCTATTGAGACTTCTACTTAAAACCCTTCAATGGCTCTCAATTTCTATTTTTTTTTTTTTTTGAGACAGAGTCTCACTTTGTCGCCCTTGGTAGAGTGCTGTGGCCTCATAGCTCACAGCAACTTCAAACTCGGGCTCAAGCAATTCTCTTGCCTCAGCCTCACATGTAGCTGCGACTACAAGCTCCTGCCACAATGCCTGACTATTTGCTCTCAATTTCTTTCTTTCTTTCCTTTTTTTCCTTCCTTTCCTTCCTTTCCTTTCCTTCCTTTCCTTTCCTTCCTTTCCTTCCTTTCTTTCTTTCCTTTCTTTCCTTTCCTTCCTTTCCTTTCCTTCCTTTCCTTCCTTTCCTTCCTTTCCTTCCTTTCTTTCTTTCCTTTCCTTCCTTTCCTTCCTTTCCTTTCCTTCCTTTCCTTCCTTTCCTTCCTTTCCTTCCTTCCTTTCCTTCCTTTCCTTCCTTCTTTCTTTTTTTACAGTTTTTGGCCAGGGCTGTGTTTGAACCTGCCACCTCCTGCATATGGGGCTGGCGCCCTACTCCTTTGAGCCACAGGCGCCGCCCACAATTTCTTATAGGAAAAAGTGATAACACTTTCCTGTGACTCATGTTACTCCTCGTGATCTGGGTCCCATCTATCACTCCAGACTCAATTTTCTAGCTGCTTAAATTAACTGCAATTCATACAGAAGAACTTCTTTGTCGTTTTTTTGAGGATGCTGTATCTCTCTCAACTCTGGACCTTTACATTGGCTTTTTCTTCTATTTGGAATATTTGCCCCCACCTCCTACCTCTTTCATCTAGATCTTGTTTTTACATATTTTCCAATATCAATTTAGATATCACGTGAAGCTTTTTTTCTGATACCCTTCCTTCCCACCACTACCATCTCTAAGGTTGGATTAAATGTTCCTCCTCAGAAAGGTAGAATTGTGTGCTATGATTGAGTCTGGAAGACAAATAACTTTTCCATAATGCAACCCAAAGTATTTTATGCTCATTTCAGTTGATGTTTTAAATGTCTATTTTATAATTTTTTCCTCTTTCTATCACTAAGTGAACACTTTATTAAGTAAAATGCCTAGCATTATCATATCTGAATTACTGAGTATTCCTTTTGATGGCAGAGTAAAAATAATGCTTCTGTAAGAGCATCTCTGAAAACATGATACTCGATTCATGTATTTTTATTACTTTATAAGCTATTCTAGAAGCCCTACATATGCACATGGCACCAAAACAAACTGTTCTGTGTGGGAACACATATTTTGCTTTAGTTCTAGACAGCTGTAATGAACAGCTGTACTTTCTTATCTGCACTATGTCCAACTCTCTCTTCCTATTTGAAGGAATTCCTCACTGTCTTGGTAAGAGGCATTGCCCTTTTCTTCCCACTGGGGAAGCACAAGGGGCCATATTCATATGCTTCCCCACCTCCAGCAGCCTGCATGGGCATATCATCCAGGCTTAGCTAACAATTATTTTTCCAAAGCACTGATTCTTGACCAAGTGACACAAAGAAAAGATGACATTTAATTCATAACAGTGGGAAGCAGCGAGTATTGAGAGGAAATCCCAGAAAGGGAGCAGTAGTGCCCTACAAGAAAGGTGGTTGTGTCAATCCCAGGCTACTCCTACTAAAATCTTCTAGTTTCTTGGTTGTCTGGGTCCACCTGAGTCTCTATTTATTTTGTGAGCCTTGTATTGCAGCCTCTGGTCAATTTTTACTCTCAGTATTCTTCCAATAAATCCCTTAAGATTGTTAAGAGTAACTGTTACTTCCCATGAAAGTATTTTAATTGATGGATAAGCAAAATCCATTAATCCATTTTTTAATTCTCCCAATATTCATTAAGTACTCATTATACATTGTGGTAAGGTATAAGAAGATGATAGTGAGTAAGGAGAATATGATGGCAAATTAGTAGACACTGTCCCTACTGTCTAGGAACCAAGACTCTATTGGAAGATACAAACAAGGAAGGAGATAATTGAAATGTATACACAATATAGAAGGATGCTAACCAGAAATACAAGCCTAGAAATCCAAGGACCTGTGGGAAAGAAAAATAGAAAAACTGAGGCAAGAGGATGGCTTAAGCCCAAGAGTTGGAGGTTGCTGTGAGCTATGACGCCACGGCACTCCACCCAGGGCGACAGCTTGAGAAAAAAAGAAAAGAAAAATAAAAAAAGAAAAGAAACAAAAACCCTAAGAACAAATTAACAACTTTGAATTTTCAGAGTTTTGAAGAGGTTCTGGACTTGGATATCAAAAGTATTACAGAGGGAAAGAGGGAGAAGTGAGGCAGGAACTGAATGGTTTAAAGGTGTACAGGGAACAGACTAACTCTCACCTGTACCAGGAGACACAGAAGAGTTGACAGGTGATTACACCTGGGTGGGTAGGAAGGTAGTAGTCTTAGTTTGTTCAGGCTGCTATAACAAAATGCCATAGATTAGGTGGCTTATAAATTCATTTTAACAGAAATTTATTTCTCACAGTTCTGGAGGCTGAGAAGTCCAAGATCGAGGCCCTGCCAGATGTAGGGTCTGGTGAGGGCCCTTCCTGATTCATACAGCATCTTTTCACTATGTCTTCACCTGGCAAAAGGGTCAAAGGAGCTCTTTTTTACAAAGGCACTGATCTCATTTATGAGGGTGCTACTCTTAAGACCTAATCACTTCCCAAGGGCACCACTCCCAAAGGTCATTACATTGGGGATTAAGTTTTAACATATGAATTTAAGAGTGACACAGACAGTCTATTACAGTGGTGAATTCCTTCCAAAAGAACTTTCCAGAAAAAACTACCGGTACTAGGAAACAGATGGTACAGTGGAGCCAAGCTCTCTATTCTGGCACTTGGGAAGCTGCCAGCATAAAAGCCCGACCTTGACATGTGTTCTCAAGAGATGCCTGTTCGTTGAGAATCATCCTTTGTGCAAAGATCATCCAGTCAGTCTTGATATTGCCTCCTTTCTTAAAGAAGTCAACTGTATGCACAGTGTAATGTAATGACAAATGAATATAGCATGTAATCACCACACAATCAAGGAAAACAATACTTCATTCAAAAATAAAAAGTTTTCTCTTGAGTTGTCTTTAGTCAATACCCACTATCACTACCACCTTGCCCATGCACCTAACTATCAGTTGGTTTTCATGTCCTAGAACTTCTTAAGGGTTGAATCATGGAATGTGTGGTTCTGGGTTCTTTGGCTCAGCGTGTTTTTGAGGTCCATTATGTTGTAACATGTATGGATAGTTCATTGCTTTTTATTGCTGAGTTGTATTCATGGTACATACACAGTAAAACAGTTGCTTATTGGGTGCACGGTGGCTCATGCCTGTAATCCCAGCACTCTGGGAGGCCAAGGCAGGTTGATTGCTTGAGTTCAGGAGTGAACCAGCCTGAGCAAAAGTGAGACCCCTTCTCTTCTAAAAAAGAATAGAAAAATTAGCCAAGCATTGTGGTGGGCACCTAGAGTCCCAGTTGCTTGGAAAGCTGAGGCAAGAGGGTCACTTGAATCCAGGACTTTGAGGTTGCTGTGAGCTATGACAGCATAGCCCTCTACCCAGGGTGACAGAGTGAGACTCTGTTTCAAAAAACCCCAAAACCAAAAAACCATTACTCATCCATTCACCTGTGATTGGACATTAATACCCCTAGGTTGGGGCTATTAATAAAGCTGCTATGAACATTCATGTAGCCACTATCATACTGTTATACAGAACAGTTTCCCTGCCCTAAAAATCTCTTGTGCTTCCCACATTTAAACCTCTCTCCTCAAGCCTCAGGCAACCACTGGTCTTTTTGCCATTGCTATAGTTTTATTATTTCTAGAATGTCACATAATTGTAATTAAATGCTATTTAGTCTTTCGAGACAGGACTCTTTCATTTAGCAATATGTATTTAAGATTCATCCATGTGGCTTGATAGCTCATTTGTTTTCATCACTGAATAATTCCTTTGTATGGATGTGTCACAGTTTATCTAGCCTTTCAGTCATTGAAGGATATCTTGGTTGCTACCAGTTTTGAGTGATTATGAATCACTGTTACAGTCATCTGTGTAAAGATTTCCATTTAGACATAATTTTTAAATCCAATTGCAGGATCATATGATAAAACTATGTTTAGCTTTATAAGAGACTGCCAAACTATCTTCTAAAGTGTCTGTACCTTTTTCCATCCCACCAGCAATGAAAGAGAGTTCCTGTTCTCCACAACTTCCCCAATAATTTGTATTCTCAAGTTTTTGGATTTTAGCAATTCTCATGGGTATGTAGTGATATCTCATTGTGTTAACTTGAAGTTCCCTCATGACAAATGTTATTGAGAATTTCTTCATGTGCTTATCATCCTTATGTCTTTGATATCTTTATATCTTTCATGTATATATTTGATATATACATATCTATATATCAAATGACCTTTGCCATTTAAAAATAAATTGGGTTGCTTTCTTTTTATTGAGCTTTAAGAGCGTCTTTGGATATTTCAGATAAACATCCTTTATCAGATATATGTTTTGCAAATATTTTCTCCCAGTTTGAGACTTATCTTTTGATTCTCTTTGTAGAACAGAAGTTTTTAATTTTTATAAAGTATAACTTATTATGTTTTTCTTGCATGAATCATGCTTTGATATACTTTAAAATTCAACACCAGGCTCAGTGCCTGTGGCTCAAGCAGCTGGGGCGCCAGCCACATACACCTGAGCTGGCAGGTTCGAATCCAGCTGGGCCAGGCCAAACAACAATGACGGCTGCAACCAGAAAATAGCCGGGCGTTGTGGCGGGCACCTGTAGTCCCAGCTACTTGGGAGGCAGAGGCAGGAGAATCACTTGAGCCCAGGAGTTGGAGGTTGCTGTGAGCTGTGATGCCACGACACTCTACCCAGGGTGACAGCTTGAGGCTCTGTCTCCAAAAAAAAAAAAAAAAAAATTCAACACCAAATTCAAGGGCACTGAAGATTTTTCTCCGATGTTTTCCTCTAGAAGTTTTATAGCTTTGTATTTTATATTTAGATCTATGTTCCAGTTCTTGTTGATTTTTGTGAAAAACATATGAAAGTTATTTCTTTACTATTTCATTTCAGTTTATTGCTAGTATTTAGAAATACCGTTGATGGGCTCGGCGCCTGTGGCTCAAGGGGCTAAGACGCCAGCCACATACACCTGAGCTGGCGGGTTGGAGGCTAGCCCCGGCCCGCCAAGCAACACTGATGGCTGCAACCAAAAAGTGGCTGAGCATTGTGGTGGGCGCCTGTAGTCCCAGCTACTTGGGACGCGGAGGCAGGAGACTCGCTGGAGCCCAGGAATTGGAGGTTGCTGTGAGCTGTGATGCCACAGCACTCTATCCAGAGTGACAGCTTGAGGCTCTGTCTCAAAAAAAAAAAAAGAGAAATACTGTTGATGCATATGGACCTGCCATGCTTTTAGCTTGCTAGATTCACATATTAGTTCTATTAAATTCTTTGTGGATTCCTTGGGAATTTCCACAAATATAATCATGCTATGTCTAATAAAATGTTTTACTTTTTCTTTTTCAATGTGCATTCATTTTTATTTCTTTGGCTTATTTTGTTATTAGACTTGGACCTACAACACATAGCTGAAAGGAAGTGAGAGACGGCATCCTTACTTTGTTCCTAACCTTAGCATCCAATCTTTGGTGGTCAGTGTATATTTTTCATAGACACCCTTTATGTGTTGGATGAAGCTCCTTTTTATTCCTCAGTTGCTGGATGTCTTTTTTTTTCTTTAATCAAGAATGAGTGCACATTTTCTCAAGGCTTTCACTGCGTCTATTGGCGTAATGTACATTTTTTTTTTTTTGAGACAGATTCCCACTCAATTGCCATGGGTAGAGTGCTAGGGCATCATCATAGCTTACAGCAACCTCAAACTCTTGACCTTAAGCAATTCTCTTGCCGCAGCCTCCTGAGTAGCTGGGCCTACAGGCGTGCACTATGAACCCTGACAAGTTTTTCTATTTTTTTTTTTTTTTAGTAGAGATGGGGTCTTGCTCAGGCTGGTCTCGAACTCCTGAGCTCAAGCAACCCACCTGCCTCATCTTTCTGGAATGCTAAGAGTACAGGCCTGAGCCACTGAGGGGCCCTGACATGATATACTTTTTATAACTTATTTTACCAACATGGTGAATTATAGTAGTTGAAATGATCATACAGTTTTTCTTTTTCAGTCTGTTAATATGGTGAATTGCATCAACAGCTTTTCAAATGGTGAACCAACCTTGAAACCCTGGAATTAGCACTAATTGATCAGCGTATATTTCTCTTTTTATACTTTGTTAGATTTGACTTGCTAATACTTGGTGAATGAGTTTTGCACCAACATAAACAAGAAATATTGATCTGTAAACTTCTTTTTTTGAAATATCTTTTCAGGGTTTTTTTTTTTTTGTAGAGACAGAGTCTCACTTTATTGCCCTCGGTAGAGTGCCGTAGCGTCACACAGCTCACAGCAACCTCCAACCCCTGGGCTTAGGCGATTCTCTTGCCTCAGCCTCCCAAGTAGCTGGGAATACAGGCGCCCACCACAACGCCCGGCTATTTTTCTGTTTGTTTTGCAGTTCGGCCAAGGCTGGGTTTGAACCCACCACCTTCGGTATGTAGGGCAATAAAGTGAGATTCTGTCTCTACAAAAAAAAAAAAAAAAAACCTGAAAAGATATTTCAAAAAAAGAAGTTTACAGGTACCCTACTCGCTGAGCCACAGGCGCCGCCCTCTTTTCAGGTTTTGATATCATGAGTATGCTGGCTCCTTAAAACGAGTTGAGAATTATACCTTCCTACTCTGTTTTTAGAAAACTGGTAATTTTTTTTCCTTCAATGTTTGATATAATTATGAAGTCATTTGGGCCTAATGAATTTTTGTTAAAAGATGTTAGATTAGGCTCGGTGCCTGTAGCTCAGTGAGTAAGGCGCCAGCCATATACACCGAGGCTGTCGGGTTGGATCCCAGCCCTGGCCTGCTAAACAGCAATGACAACTGCAACCAAAAAAAAAAAAAAAAAAAAAACAGCCGGGCATTGTGGCAGCACCTGTAGTCCCAGCTACTCTGGGGACTGAGACAAGAGACTTGCTTAAGCCCAAGAGTTTGAGGTTGCTGTGAGTTGTCATACCACAGCACTCTCCTGGAGGGAACATAGTGAGACTCTGTCTCAAAAAAAAAAAAAAGGTTTTAAATTATACATTTGACTTCTTTAATTATTATTTCATCTTGGTCAATATATCAATAATTTATGAACTTTGAGGAATTTGTCCATTTCATCTAAGTTGTGGAATTTATGAGCATAAAGTTCTTAATAGTATTACTTTATCTTTCACTGTCTGTCATTTCCTCCTTCAACCCTGGTATTTTTAATTTATGTCGTCTCTCTTAATTTTTTGATCCATCTAGCTAAAAGCTTATCATTTGTACTGATCTTTCTCAAAGAGCTAGTTTTTGGTTATTTCTTCCTTTGTACCTTTTCTATTTCATTGGCTTCTACTTTTATCTTTATTATTTCTTTCAATTTACTCTTTTTCTTGCTTATTAAGGAGGAAGTTTAGATTCTTCATTTTATACCTCATTTTTAAAAATATAAGTGTTTATACATTTTCCTCTAAGCTCTGCTTTAGCTGCATTTTACAAATTTTAATATCTTGTGTTTATATTATTAGTTGGTTCAAAACATTTTCTAATTTCTTTTCTATTTTTCTTTTTCAACCCACAAGCTATTTATAAATGTGTTGATTATTCAGATAAGTGGAGACTTCCCGTGTATCTTTTGGCTGCTGCTTTCTGACTTAATTTTACTGTGGTCAGAGACCATTACTATAATTTTAATCCATCTAAATTTATTGAGACTTATTTTATGATCTATTTTAGTGAATATCTTACATTTAATTAAATATAATGTACATTCTTCTGTTGTTGGGTATAGTGTTCCATGATGAGAAAAAAAGGATTATTTATAAAAAATTTATAGGTCGGGCTGGGTATGATGGCTCACGCTTGTAATCCCAATACTCTGGGAGGCCAAGGCAGATGCATTGCTTGAGCTCAGCAATTGAGGACCAGCCTGAGCAAGAGCAAGACCCCATCTCTGCTAAAAATGGGAAAACAAGCCAGGCATTGTAGTGGGCACCTGTAGTCCCAGCTGCTCAGAAAGCCCAAAAGATTAAAGTTATTGTGAGCTATGATGCCACTATACTCTTCTCAGGGCAACAGCTATCTCAAAAGAAACAAAAGCATTTATAGGTCAATTAGGTCAATTTGGCTTATAGATCCTATATATTCTTACAGATTTGCTACTTACTTAATCTGTCAATTACTGAGCTGAGTGTGACATCTCCAGCAGTAATTGAGGATTTTTCTATTTCATTTTTAATTCTATCAATTTTGGTATCATGTATTTTGGAACCTTGTTATTAGGAACATGTACATTTAGAAATATGATATTTTCCTGATGAATTTAAATCCTTCCCCCCACCCCTTCTCCTTTGGTTTTCATACTCAAATGTTCCTTTTTGAAATCTGGCAAAATCTTTGTTTCAAAGCTTACTGTGTTTTTAATAGGTTCCTGATTTCTCATGATTGTTCTTTGCATGTTGTATCTTTTTCTATACTTTTAGCTTATATGTGTCTTTATATTTAACCCTTTGATTAAACTGAGCACTCAGAAAGAAACGTGCCAATCAAGGCATGCAGCAATCACAACAACTGTTATAATACACATTACAGTACACTACTGGACTTTCTTTGGTTCCTTACTAATCAAAATAATTCACCTAAATTGGTTTCAGTATTTTATATTTATAAAAATAATATGTAAATAAAATTTTTAATATGAAATGATAAAACTTTGCCATATTGATAAAAAATTAAATTTGAAATAGGTTCTACTTCATTTTCACTTTCATTTAGGTTCTACTTCATTTTTACTTTCATTTTCAAATCAGACTCTGAGGTTACTTGACAGTTTACATTTTTTGTGAGAAGTATTTTTAAAGCTACTTCTATATACAAATTCTCCAAAAATGGTTGAGTCTTCTGCACTTACCAACTCTTTGAATTTATCATAGTCCATATTTATATACACTCCCACAAGAATCCACTATTTGTACAAATTATTTTAGGCACAATTGTGAAAAATATTGAAAACTAAATGTATGATGTTTACAGACTCAAGCCAGGTAACGTGTTGTCAGGTTTTTATTTGTAAAATGAACAGTGCTTACAGGTGTTTGCACCAAACATCTTGTATTCAACGCCTAAAGGCAATGTTCACACCAAACCAACATATTTGAATGCCTATAAGGCATTGTTCGCAGTCAAAAGGTTTAAGTGAGTTTTTTTGTTTGGGGGGTTTTTTTTTGAGACAGAGTCTCATTACATGGCCCTCTGTAGATTACAGTGAGGTCACAGCTCACAGCAACCTCCGACTCTTGGGCTTAAGTGATTCTCTTGCCTCAGGCTCCCAAGTATCTGGGACTACAGGTGCCCGCCACAACGCCTAGCTATTTTTTGTTCCACTTGTCATTTTTGTTGTTTAGCTACCCTGGGCTGGAACCCACCAGCCTTGGTGTATATGGCTGGCACCGTAACCACTGTGCTACAGGCACCAAGCCATGAGTTTTCTTATATTTAATATCTATTTGGTCTTACTTTTTAAATGCCATTTGACATTCTCTACTTCTTTTTTTTTTTTTTTAATTAAATCATAGCTGTGTACATTAATGCAGTCATGGGGTACAATGTCCTGGTTTCATATACAATCTGAAATATTTTCATCAAACTGGTTAACATAGCCTTCATGGCATTTTCTTAGTTATTGTGTTAAGACCTTTATATTCTGCATTTAGTGGCTCGGCGCCTGTGGCTCAGCGGGCTAAGGCGCCAGCCACGTACACCTGAGCTGGCGGGTTCGAATCCAGCTCGGGCCCACCAAACAACAATGACGGCTGCAACCAAAAAATGACCAGGCGTTGTGGCGGGCCCCTATAGTCCCAGCTACTTGGGAGGCAGAGGCAAGAGACTCGCTTGAGCCCTGGAATTGGAGGTTGCTGTGAGCTGTGATGCCACAGCACTCTATCCAGGGTGAAAGCTTGAGGCTCTGTCTCAAAAAAAAAAAAAAAAAAAAAGAAATTTATATTCTGCATTTAGTAAGTTTCACCTGTACCCTTCTAAGATGCACCGTAGGTGTGGTTCTTTTTTTTTTTTTCTAACCAAGTCAATGACGGCCAGTTTACCTTTTAATTTGAAGTGGTTCGTCTATTTTCATTTAGTGCACTCCATTTTATCACCATGATTTACTTATTATCTATACCTCTTGTGTGTATGTGTTTGTTTGGGGCTTAAAATATGCTACCTATAACTTAGTAGAATCTACCTTCAAATAATGTTATACTACCTTACACAATATGTTTCTATTTCACTACTCACATTCCTGGTGTCATTTTTGTCACAGATTTTCATTATACATGTATTACAGAGCCCAAAATGTATTCTTAGTATTTTTCTTTAAACAATCATTTTTAAAAGAAAGCAAAATATAAGTTAAAACTCTGCTATAAAGACCTACCTATTTGTCAGTCTGTAGTTCATCATTCCTTTGTATAAATTCAAGATTGTCTGATATCACTTTTTTCTGCCTGAAAAATATTCTTCATATTTCTTTCAGTACAAGTGTTCTGATGACAAATTCACTCAGCTTTTGTTTATCTGAAAATGCTTTAATTTGTCTTTGATTTAAAAAGGGGGTTTTTTAGATATAGGATTCTAGATTGACAATCTTTTTTTCTGTCATCACTTTAAATACATTGTGCCATTGTCTTCTGGCTTTCATCATTTCTGATGAGAGTTCTGTGGTTTTTTTTCTTTTCTTCTGGTTACTTTTAAAGTGTTTCTTCGGCTCGGCACCTGTGGCTCAACAGGCTAAGGCACCAGCCACATACACCTGAGCTGGCGGGTTCGAATCCAGCCTGGTCCAGCCAAACAACAATGACACCTGCAACCAAAAAATAGCTGGGCGTTGTGGCGGGTGCCTGTAGTCCCAGCTCCTTGGGAGGCAGAGGTGGGAGACTCACTTGAGCCCAGGAATTGGAGGTTGCTGTGAGCTATGATGCCACAGCACTCTATTCAGGGTGACAGCTTGAGGCTCTGTCTCAAAAAAAAAAAAAATAAATAAAATAAAATAAAGTGTTTCTTCATTACCTGTCTTAGCGATGTAAGTATGCTTTTCTTCTGTATCTTTCTCTTCTTTCTCTCCTCTGGTACCTCATTTATACATGTTTGACCCTTTGAAATTCTCTCTTAGGTCATTGAGTCCCGTTAATTATTTTTCAGTTTTTTCCTCTATTTTTTTTCAATGCAGATGATTTCTATTGCTGTGTCTTCAAGTTCACTAATATTTTCTTCTGCAGTATCTAAATTGCTATTAAGTTCATTCAGTGACTTTTTCATTTCACATATTCTTTTACCTTTACAAGTCTCATCTTTTATACCTTCCATTTCTTTATTATTTTTATATTTTCCTTTAAACCTTTACACACATATAATAGCTATTTTAAAGGGCTTGCCTATTATTGATTCCATTTTGTCTATTATTTGTCTGATCTATCATTCTTTCTTTCTTTCTGATAAGGTTTCACTCTCTTGCCCCAAGTTAGACTGCTGTGGCATCAGCCTAGCTCACAGCAACTTCAAATTCCTGAGTTGAAGCAATCCTCCTGCCTCAGCCTCCCAAGTTGCTGGCACTACAAGCACCTGCCATAATGGTGGGCTAATTTTTTTATTTTTAGTAGAGATGGATTTTGCTCAGGCTGATCTCAAACTCCCAAGCTCAAGGGATCCTCCCGCCTCAGCCTTCAAAAGTGCTAGGATCACAGGAGTGAGCTACCACACCCAGCCCAATTATGTCTGTTTTTCTATTGACTAATTATTCCTCTGGTTGCTGGGGGTGGGGATGTTCTCTTTTTATCTTCTTGTTACCTACTTTTGATTAGATGTGGAACACAGTAAATGTTATGTTGTTGAATATGTGGACATTTTTGTCTTCTTTTAATAAATATTGAATTAGTTTGGCAGGCAATTTAGTTACTTAGATATCAGCTTGATATCTCAAGATCTACGTTTAAACTTTGTTAGGGAAGATCTAAAATAGCTTTTATTCTAAGGCTTAGTTTCACTACTGAGACATAACACTTCCTTTCTTTTTTTTTTCTTTAACACACAGCATTTAAACATTACAGATGATTTAAGCATTACAAATGATTTCTTTCTCTGTATATGTTATGGAAAGAGAACCAGTTCTTATAAACATAATCCAACTACTCACAAAGACATAGCACTTCTTGATTCTCTACTGAATGCCCAGGTTTTTCATAAGTTCTCTTCACTCCAGTAAGTAGGAGATCAGATGTCTTTTAGCCCTGTGTGAGCTCTAGGACTTACAGCTCCCAGATATTGTTCTTTGCCCTTCCCTATGCAATTTTACCTCATATAGGTTCAGATGAGTATTCTGTCAAATCATTAGTGGAATCTGTACACAAAATCTCTCTCCTTACATATCTCTTTCTTTCTGGTATTGAGCCCTGCAAATTCCAGCTATTTCAGCTTTCCCAAGTTTTAATCTTTATCTCATCAACTGAGTGAGATCTCCCAGTGAGGTTTGGGTTTCTCTTCCCTGTGCCATGGCTCAGAAATTGCCTCCAGGAAGGAAGCTGCCACAATCTAAAGACACACCTTATTGATTTCCTTTCTTTCAATGACTGGCTTCCTTTCTTTTCCAGTTTTCTATGGCAATGTTAAGTCCCATACCGACCACCAATGCATGGGTGAAAGGTTCTGGACCCAAGGAAGAACAATTATTCCAAAGCACGAAATGAAGGAAAATGGAATCCCCATTCTGTAGAAATAATGTGGTCTTTATTTCTACCTGGATGCAGGTTGGGTGAAATCAAGAAAGGAATTTCACACGTGGGTTATGCCGAATGGTGATTTAGAGGGTCAAGGAGGGTAGCAATTGGCAGCATTTCTATTTCCTGGGAGGGACATGAGTCTGACCTTTGCTGGGCGGGTCATGGACCTGACCCTGCCTGGGTGGGGCAGTTCTATTTGGGCAGGTACACCTGATTCTATCAACGAGTGGAAGCAGAAGTTTATTGACTTATTCATAAAGATGAATGGATAACCCAGGATCAGCAGACATTTGAGAACCACAAAGGATAAGATATACTTAAAATATAGACATGATAATGTTGAACACATGTGTAGGAGTATCAATTTGCTAGGGCTGCTATAACAAAGTACCATAAGAGGTCCTTAAACAACAGAAATTTATGGCCTCACAGTTCTGGAGGCTACAAGACTGGGGTAAAGATGCCAGCAAGTTTCGTGCCTTCTGAGAACAGTGAGGGAAAATGTTTCATGCATCTCTCCTAGGTTTAATGCAATCTTTAGCATTCCTTTACTTCTGCTACTTCAATCTCTGCCTTTATCTTCATATATCTTTCTCCTTATGGATATGTCCATTTCCAAATTCCCCTCTTTTTAAGAACATCAGTCATGTTGGATTAGGGGCTCACCCTTCTCCAATATGGCCTCATCTTAACCAATTACACCTTTTTTCCAAATAAGGCCAAATTTGGAGATTCTGAGGGTTAAGATGTCAACATATGAATTCTAAGGAGACACAATTAAACCTATAATAATGAGTAAAGGTGTTGCTAACAAAAATTTGTGAATTGGAAGGGAAATTGAAAATGTGTGAGAAGAGATAGAAGGGAAAATGGAAAAATCTAATATCCTGGTCTTAACGGAAACAGTAAGAGGAGCAGGAGATATTGATAAAAGTTCACAGAACATGAAATAGGGGGGTTGGTATGTTATTTAAAAGTTATAAAGGGGTGCCTGTAACTCAGTGGTTAGGGCACTGGCCACATGCTCCAGGTCTGGTGGGTTTGATCCCAGCCCAGGCCTGCTAAACAAAAAACAATAAACAACAACAACAAAAATAGCCAGGCATTGTGGCAGGCGCCTGTAGTCCCAGAATACTAGGGAGGCTGAGGCAAGAGAATCACTTGAGCCGAAGAGTTTGAGGTTTCTGCAAACTATGATGCCATGGCACTCTACCAAAAATGACAAAGTGAGACTCTGTCTCAATAAAAATTAATAAATAAATAAAATAAAAGTTATAAAGGTAACCAATAGAAAGGTGAGTAAACTGCTATAATTACAGTAACAAAGCAGGTAACATAAATGAGAAGCACAGGTCAGGTACTTGTGCGTGTGTTTACCCTGCAAATGTGGTGAGAACTTTGGAGTACAAGCCAGCACTTGCCGCATCTGAAGAGTACAGTTTGGGTTACTTGTTGGGATAGGGGCTATATTTGTCATGTAAAGGGTTAGCATCCCCCTAGAATTCATGTCCATCTGAAGGTGACCTTATTTGGAAATAGGGTCTTTGTACATGTAATTAGTTAAGATGAGGTTATACTTGATTAGGATGTGCCCTAAATCCTATGCCTCATGTTCTTACAAGCAAGGGGGATTTGTGTGCAGAGACATATAAACACAGAGGTGAAAAAGCCATGTGGAGATAGAGACAGAAATTTGAGTGATTCTACAGGACAAGGAACACTAGGATCGGTGGCAACCACTAAAAGCTAGGAAGAGGCAAGGCAAGATTCTTCCCTAGAACCTTTCAATAGAGCAGAGTTCTGACAACACCTCAATCCTGGACTTCTATCCTCCAAAAACTATGAAAGACTAAATTTCTATTGTTTTAAGCTACCCAGTTTGTGATACTTTGTTATGGCAATGCTAAGAAACTATTGCATGCCACAACTGATATAGATATATATATATATATTTTTTTTTTTTTTTTTTTTGAGAAAGAGTCTCACTATGTTGCCCTCAGTAGAGTGCTGTGTCATCACAGCTCACAGCAACCTCAAACTCTTGGGCTTAAGTGATTTGAGTGCCTCAGCCTCCCAAGTAGCTGGGCCTACATGCGCCCACCACAATGTCCAGCTATTTTTTTGTTGCAGTTGTCATTGTCGTTTAGCTGGTCTGGGCCAGATTCAAACCCACCAGCCTTGGTGTATGTGGCTGGTGTGTAACTACTGTGCTATGGGCACCGAGCCCACAACTGACTTTTTAATAATAAATCTTAAAATTTTATGTTGGCTTTTAAAAAAACATTCACTGCAATCCAAACAAAACACATCTGCAGTCAGATCTAGCCTTCAGGCCATCTGTTTGCAACCTCTGAGCAGAGAAACCAAATACAGAAGAGGGATATGACTAACAGAATTTAAAAGGGAGCTAAATGAACCAAGATGTACTGTAAGTGTGCTAAGTCCTCAACTGTGATAGCCAGAAGTAGAAATAAAATATCCAAACTTAATTAATTAAGAAATAGCAATAGGGTGGCACCTGTGGCTCAGCGAGCAGGGCACCAGCCCCATATACCAAGGGTGGCAGGTTCAAACCGGGCCCTGGCCAAACTGCAAAACAAACAAACAAAATAACCGGGCGTTGTGGTGGGCACCTGTAGTCCCAGCTACTCGGGAGGCTGAGGCAAGAGAATCACCTAAGTCCAAGAGCTGGAAGTTGCTGTGAGCTGTGTGATGTCACAGCACTCTACCGAGGTTGATACAGTGAGACTCTGTCTCTACAAAAAAAAAAGAAATAGCAACAAAATGATTCAGAGCAGTTGCCTCTTGAAAATGGTACAAGGGGTTGGGGAGGTGACTGTTGCTTTTCATTTTAAGTTTTTCATGTTATTTGACCTTAAAAGGTAAGTAGGTACCACTATTGTGCTTGCCAGGAAGTTACTCTAGAAGTGAGGATGACTACATTTTTTCAGCAATAACAGAAGAGACCCATAGCTAGAAAAATGTTGGAAGAGTTGCTGAGGACATGGCTCTCCCTAGAGAAAAATGGGTCTTATCATCTTTGAAAGAACAGAAAAAATATGTTTCCACATGTTTATGTTCCTCAGAATTTATCTTTATGAGAATCATGAGTATCTTTAATCCCTAGTATGAAAAACAAAACCATTAAATAACATAATTGGGAATATATTCCAGTAATTTCATTTTTAAATCACCTATGAAAAACCTTGAAAGAGCCATCCATGTTTCATGGAGCTATATGTCTTTTCATAAAGGGAGTACAGATTCTTTAATTACTACAACCGTTCATGACATATGACGTGACTAATGATTTCAAATGATAAATCCAAAGGAAGTCCATACAGATTGCACAAGGGCAAAGTCACCTCTAGAACAACAAACACCCAAAATATCTTGAAATTCTTGTTTTTATAGAAACCAACTAACACATTAACAGGATATATTTACATGAAATTTGTAAGTTGAACCGATATATTTAGGTAGTGACTAAAGATGTCTGGGATGTTTCTAAGAGCAATATTAAGAAATTGACATTGGATTAAACTTGAGAAACAGATTTGTCACTTTCTTCCCTCTGAGAGACTTAGGAAAAGTGGACCAAGGTCCAGACAATATCCCTCAATCTGTTCTCTGCTCTAGTCCTAAAGGACGTTAGTCAAAGGCAAATCTGCTTAAGGCCTTCCTCTAACTTAAATCCTTCACTGGGTCTCC
The DNA here is from genome assembly GCA_963574655.1 of Perodicticus potto. Classification (NCBI taxonomy): domain Eukaryota; kingdom Metazoa; phylum Chordata; class Mammalia; order Primates; family Lorisidae; genus Perodicticus; species Perodicticus potto. The sequence goes on from CAUYRH010028501.1 coordinate 20,064, forward strand.
ATTGCCTTTAGATAGCATCAAGTCTTTCTGGATCTTATCTCAGCTCTGGTCTCATCTCTCAATTCTCCAATTAAAATGTGGAGCTGCTGATCTTGAAACCAGATTGCCTGAGTATGGAGTTCCTTCTTATCCAATCTTTTTTCCCATGTCTAACTTCTAATTATCTTTGAAAGTTTAACTTAGGTCTCCTCCAAGGATGGGATGGGTACCATTTTGGATATTTCAACAGCATCTTCCTGGATAATTCATCACAGCTTGACTTCTCCACCAATTATCTCCTGACACTAAGCTCACTAGTGGATTTGTAACTTTATGACTATAAAAGTCATTATCTTACTGAGAAAGTTTTTGTTTTATTTGTTTCTGTATAATGACTTTAGTTCTCAGCTCATTTATAAAATGGACAAATCCCAAGCCTCATGAAAAATCAAACTCTGGTCTGTTCTGCCTAATCCCACCCCAGATTCCTTTACAATTCAATTGCCCCCTTCCCACTCCCACAGGGGAGTATCCCAGACCTACAACAGAAATATACAAAATAAAACAGAAGAAGAAAAAACAAAAAAAATTCTAGTAAGGAAAGAGAATTATCTTCTCATAGAACAATGTACTTGTAATCAAGTCTCCTAACTTTCTTTTTGAATGATTTCAATGTAAGTTTCTCGAAACCTTAAATTATGTTCCCATTGCTTAGTGTAGGCACTCCCAAACTATTTCTTTCTTTCTTTTTTTTTTTGGAGACAGAGCCTCAAGCTGTCACCCTGGGTAGAGTGCTGTGGCATCACAGCTCACAGCAACCTCTAATTCCTGGGCTCAAGCGAGTCTCTTGCCTCCGCCTCCCAAGTAGCTGGGACTATAGGCACCTGCCACAACGCCCG
>CAUYRH010028502.1:0-13421 GCA_963574655.1 Perodicticus potto
CAACCTCCAATTCCTGGGCTCAAGCAAGTCTCCTGCCTCTGCCTCCCAAGTAGCTGGGACTACAGGCGCCCACCACAATGCCCGGCCATTTTTTGTTTGCAGCCGTCATTGTTGTTTGGCAGGCCCAGGCTAGATTCGAACCCTCCAGCTCAGGTGTACGTGGCTGGCGCCTTAACCTGTTGAGCCACAGGCGCCGAGCCAAGAAAAGTATATTTTAAATAGTTTTTAAAATATATGATCCTATGATTTGGGATTGAAGTCTAAGATATAGGCCAGATATGGTGGCTCATACCTGTAATCTTAGTACTTTGGAAGGCCAAGGCAGTAGGATCGGTTAAGGCTAGAAGTTCAAGACCAGCCTGAGCAACAAAATGAGTCCTCATCTCTACAAATATTAGAAAAATTAGCTGGATGTGGTGGCACACACCTATAGCTCCAGCTACGCAGGAGACTGAGGCAGATAGATGACTTGAGCCCAGGAGTTTGCAGTCAACTATGATGATGCAGCTGTAGTCTAGTCCAGGTAACAGAGCAAGACCCTGTCTAATAATAATAATAATAATAGTGTCTGAGATATAAATTTAACTACCCAAAATTCAGAATGACTTTTGAAGGCTGTCTTTTCCTGACATTTCTACCACTCCCCAACTTTACCAACCAGTTCCTCAGCCTTGGTCAAATTTAGTCCAGAATAGAAAGTCTCCTTTTGTTAGCTCTCTTTTGCGGGGAGTTGAGGCAAGACATTTTTATAATATGTGGTGGTAAAATGGAATTTGTATTATACAGAAAAAGCTTAGGCTTTGGAATCAGCTGACCCGAGGTTCCTGACAGTGTCTGTATTTCCCAACTGTATGAACTTAGGCAACGTATGAAACTTCTCAAAGTGTCAGTATATGATAAGGTCAGACGATTAGGTTCATGAACTTGTCCTAGAAAAAGTGCTACACACCTCCTTGCTGAATGTCAATCACTATGGTCACCACACGGCCAAGGAGAGTACTTCAAAGACCTTTGATATTCAGCAATGAGGTATATAGCACTTTTTGTAAGATGAGTTTGAGAATTTAATTGTTAAACCTTGTATCTATCTAATGACCCCATGTATTACAGTCTCTGCACATATGACGTATAAAGAAGCAAAATCCAGAAGTCTTAAAGTAATTTTTCTTTTAAGAAACAAGTTTCACTATCTTGCCTAGACTGGACTTGAAGTTCTGAGTGCAAGCAATCCTTCCACCTCAGCTTCCCAAGTAGCCAGGACTGTACATACCACCACATCTGACTAATTTTTAAATTAATTTGTGTTCTCAAGGAATACCAAAGTGGATCTAGTTCATAGCTCATATAGTATTTCTCAAATTTTCTTCCTCTACTCAATTACCTATAACCTGAAGCTCTTCCTAGAACCTCTCACACACACACACACACAAAAAAAACCACTAAAATTCTCTTTATGTCTCCAATTCCTGTTCCTCTGTCAGTCTTCTTCCTCTCTCAGCTAAATGTTATAAATTGACTTAACCTCTCTAATGTAGCTCTCCTCCCTCTCAGATCCTGTGTCTTTCCACTTATTTATTTATTTATTTATTGAGACAGAGTCTCAAGCTGTTGCCCTGGATACAGTGCGTGGCGTCACAGCTCACAGCAACCTAAAACTCTTGGACTTAAGCAATTCTCTTCCCTCAGCCTCCCAGTAGCTGGGACTACAGGTGCCTGCCACATTGCCCAGCTATTTTTTGGTTGTAGTTGTCATTGTTGTTTAGCAGACCCTGGCCCGGTTCAAACCCGCCACCCTTGGTGTATGTGACCAGTGCCCTACCAACTGAGCTATGGGTGCCGCCCCCTTTCCACCTAGTTATAATACCCAGGAATAGAACTGATAGACCTTTTCCTTTCATGTGTAGAAGTAGAGTGAAGTAAGAGAGAACTCAATTTAATTTAAGTTGGGGGTGTGGAGAAGAGGGAGAGGGCAAAGGGGAAGAGGAAGGGCACAATGTAAGGGTAAATGGCACACCTCCTAGGTGAGAGGCACAACTAAAACAGGGATATTACCTAACAAATGCAAACATTGTAACCTAATCATTTGTACCCTAATATTAATCTGAAATAAAAAACAAAAGTAAAGTGAGGAAAGGAAAGAAGGGAGAAGGTGTATGAGAGATTCATATTAATGACTCTTGCTGTGTCACATGTAAAATAGAGACAGTAAAATAAACCTCAAGGACAGGCACAGTGGCTCACACCTATAAACCTAGCACTCTGGGAGGATGAGGCGGGTGGACTGCTTGAGCTCATGAGTTCAAGACCAGTCTGAGCAAAAGCGAGACCCTGTCTCTACTAAAAGTAGAAAAACTGAGGCAAGAGGATTGCTTGAGCCTAAGAGATGGACGGTATGTGGCTATGGGCTATGATGCCACGACACTCTACCCAGGGAAACAGCTTAAGACTCTATCTCAAAAAAAAAAAAAAAAAAGCTCAGCACCTGTGGCTCAAGCAGCTAAGGCGCCAGCCACATACACCTGAGCTGGCAGGTTCGAATCCAGCCTGGGTCCGCCAAACAACAATGACGGCTGCAACCAAAAAATAGCCGGGCGTTGTGGTGGGTGCCTGTAGTCCCAGCTATTTGGGAGGCGGAGGCAGGAGAATCGGTTGAGCCCAGGACTTGAAGGTTGCTGTGAGCTGTGATGCTACAGCACTCTATCTGGGTGACAACTTGAGGCTTTAAGAAAGAAAGAAAGAAAGAGGGCGGTGCCTGTGGCTCAAAGGAGTGGGGCGCAGGCCTCATATGCCAGAGGTGGTGGGTTCAAACCCAGCCTGGGCCAAAAACAGCAAGAAAGAAAAAGAGAGAGAAAGGAAGGAAGGAAAGAAGAAAGAAAGCCTGGCTTCAGGGCCCAAACTCTAAACACTCTTGTGAAATTCATTATCATATTGATTCAGATGTACATATTAACTAGTAGTAAGGATCCATAAGACAGCTTATTACATACTTTGTATCAGGAAAAGTTGTGTGGCTCCCTTTTAGCAAAACTGAGTGGTTTGTATTTCTGTGAGCTTCTCTAACCCTGCTCTATTATTGCCCTACCCTTTATTTTTCCGCTGTCTAGTTGCCTTAATTATTTATTAGTTAATTATTATTTATTTTATCATTTTATGCTGTTGCATTTTTCCAAACTGGTATAACTGTTTGTGGAATGTGGTAGGAAATAAATATATAAATAAATACAATTGATTTTTTCCAAATTTTTGTGAGATAAATCCATCCATTGCCAAGAACATAGCATTTCAATTACCAAATCTTGCTATGTAGTCTCAGTTATGTAGCTAGTGACTCACTTTCTACATCCTCATTTCTCTTACAAAGTCATGTCTGTGTGAACTTGAAAAAGAAACGAAAGGACGGCGCCTGTGGCTCAGTGAGTAGGGCGCCAGACCCATATACCAAAGGTGGCAAGTTTGAACCCAGCCCTGGCCAACTGCAACAAAAAAATAGCCAGGCGTTGTGGCGGGCGCCTGTAGTCCCAGCAACTCGGGAGGCTGAGGCAAAAGAATTGTTTAAACCCGAGATCTAGAGGTTGCTGTGAGCTGTGACACCACAGCCCTCTACCGAGGGCAACAAAGTGAGACTCTGTCTCTAAAAAAAAAAGAAAGAAAGAAAGAAACGAAAATACCACCTAGTTCTTTCAGTTTCCTACTTAAAATGTCAAAGTCTCTGGAGACACATTCCAGAGCTTTATAGGCAATGTCTGCCCTAACTGGCCACAGGATTTCAAGCCAGGATATGTCCAGCAGGAGTCTAAGTACACGGGCAATGAGCTGGTTGGGCTGTAACAGGGTGGGGAAATGGAAAGTCCTTGGTTATATAGGCAAAGAGTCAAGACAAAGAATCCAAGCTGAGAATGGGGTGATGGCAGGTCAAGAGCCATTGAAAAAATGGCTGTTAGGGAAATAGACGCTAGGACAGCAAGCTAGCACTAGCATGGGTGAGTGGGCTTCCTGTGACCCAACCTTGTCTATTTTATTGCTTCATCTCTCATCATACTCCCTCTATCCTCCACTCCAGCCACACTAATTAATTACTAAATGTTCTCCAAATATGCTAAACCATTTCACACTCACATACCTTTTTTCACACTGCTCCCTTCCCCTTTCCTCTGTCCACCTGACAAATATCTATTTTTGCCAGATTCTAGTTAAATGCTTTCACTATGAAGCCTTTCCTTCTCCCACACAGCCTCCATTCATCTTTTTTGCCTTTCCCTATTCGTGTACCTGTTGGCACATCTATCTTGAGCTTCACACATTGATAAGCAGTACAAACTTGCACAATAGCTCTCTGATGTGAGAAATGTCACAATACTATATATATATATTTTTGAGATAGACTCTCACTATGTCACCCTCGGTAGAGTGCCTCACAGCAGCCTCAAACTCCTGGACTTAAGCAATTCTCTTGCCTCAGCCTCCCAAGTAGGTGGGACTATAGGCGCCCACCACAACGCCTGGCTATTTTTATTTTATACGTATATTTATATATATATATATATATATATTTTTTTTTTTTTTTTTTTTTGAGGCAGAGTCTCACTATGTCGCCCTCAGTAGAGCACTATGTCATAACAGCTCACAGCAACCTCAAACTCTTGGGCTTAAGCGCTACTCTTGCCTCAGCCTCCCAAGTAGCTGGGACTACAGGCGCCCACCACAACACCCAGCTATTTTGTTGTTGTTGTTGCCATTGTTGTTTAGCTGGCCCAGACCAGGGTTGAACTCGCCAGCCCCAGTGCATGTGCTGGCACCCTAACCACTGAGCTATGGGCGCCAAACCCCGACTAATTTTAGAAACAAGGTCTTGCTCTGGCTCAGGCTAGTCTCGAACCTATGAGCTCAGGCAATCCACTGACCTTGGCTTCCCAGAGTGCTAGGATTATAGGCGTGAGCCACCCCACCCGGAACAATACTATATTTTTCTAATCGAATTTAGTAAATATTAGTTCCATGTGTCAAGATGTTGATATACTCACTATCTTTGTGGGGGCCTATCCCCCTACTGTCATACTCAGAATCCCAGGGGTGTAGCACAGTCCAGAAAATATGAAATGGCCTTCTGGTCTTCAACATACCTCCAGGATGATGTTGAATAGAAGTGGCAAGAGCAGACATCTTTGTCTTTTCCTGATCTTAGGGCAAAGCATCCAGTCTTTCACCAGTACATATGAGGTTAATGGGTTTTTATAGAGGCTTTTATCAGGTTGAGGAAGTTCCATTCTATTACTAGTTTGTGAAGTGTTTTTATTTTGAAAGGGTAAGCAAGTGTAAATATGTTCCTTGACACTGACACTAAGGTGCAAGAAATGTCACATTGCCATAGTTTTATCCCCTTATATCTCGCCACAGTGGCAAGACAGTCCATGCCTACTCAAGTCTCGAAAAGGTGACCAACCATATCAGTTTGCCCAGAACTGAGGGGTTTCCTGTGACATAGGACTTTCAGTACTAAAAATGAGCAATCCAGAACAGTTGGTCATCCTAAGTCATGGACAAACTTTAGTTTACAAACATTTCACCTACTATACTATAAACTCCAAGAGGACAAGGAACACGTCTACTGATTTCCTATGTACCTACATCTAGTGCTTAGAACATAAGAGGCACTCAGTAAATTTTTTCATAAACGAATTCACAAACAAGTGCATAAATGAATCAGTGTAAAAATAGAAGAGTAGGCTCAGTGCCTGTGGTTCAAGTGGCTAGAGCACCAGTCACATACACCAGAGGTGGTGGGTTCGAATCCAGCCCAGGCCTGCCAAACAATAATGACAACTACAACCAAAAATAGCCGGGCGCTGTGGCGGGTGCCTGTAGTCCCAGCTACTTGGGAGGCTGAGGCAAGAGAATCACTTAAGCCCAAGAGTTAGAGGTTGTTGTGAGCTGTGATGCCACGGGACTGTACTCAGGGTGACATAGTGAGGCTCTGTCTCAAAAAAAAAGAGTAAAAAAATCATCATCATCATCATCATCATCTAAATCTTGAGCTCCATCACAAGAGTTACTTAACCCAGGGTGCAATTTCCTAGTTATCCCTTCCTGGCTTAAAAAGGCCACATCCTCCCAGCAGGGGCAGATTCCCCCTATTCACACACACATCGTGATTTCTATATCAGTTATTTCCAATTTGATAGGTTTGGTAAGCATCAGGCAGACTTTCCTTTACATTTGGATCTGTTCTTCATGAAGACAGCACATCTTCATGAAGAACAAATACAAGCAAAATGAAAGAAAGGTACCTATGAAGCTCTTGGCTCGGTGCCTGGTGCCTGATCAGAACTCTATTAATACTTGTGATTATGATTAATTTTCCATGCCAAACTCAACTGCTCCTCCCCAAAACCTTTGGTGAGGATGCACCACAGCTCCAGAATTATCAGTTAAGTCCTACCAAAGAGGTCAGCATCATAGGACCAATATATACCTCTTTTCCTTGGAGACATTAAAAGGTTTCCTACCCCTTCCTGATACCCACCAGACCTCCTCAGAGTCGCATGCTGCACAGAATGGTGATCCTGCTCTAAAGTGTTCAGAGCACCCACCCACCCCGCTCTAGCAGATACTCTCTATGTAACTGATGATCACCCCTACCAAGAGAACACATTTACAGATGGTTCTGACAGTTCTATTTATTTATTTATTCTGAGAATCTCACTATGTCATTCTTGGTAGAGTGCCATGGCATCACGGCTCACAGCAACCTCAAATTCCTGGGCTTAAGCGATTCTCTTGCCTCAGCCTCCCACGTAGCTGGGACTACAGGTGCCTGCCACAACGCCCAGCTATTTTTTTGTTGCAGTTGTCGTTGTTTAGCAGGCTGGGGCCAGGCTCAAACCCACCAGCCTCAGTGTATGTGACTGGTGCCGTAACCACTGTGCTATGGGCACCGAGCCAGTTCTAACAGTTCTGACTCCAACAGTTCTGACTCCACACTTTCTGGAGTTCTGTGGTTTTCCTAGAAAACACCACCACAAAAAATTGCCTCATTCCCACAGCTCATTTAAAAAGACTGCACCTACAAAATCTGCTTAGAAATATGCTTGTCTCCTCTTGCCCAAGTGCTAACCTTGGCACACAGCAAAGTGCTACCATCTGTTCCTCTATACCCTTCATCCACAGAGTCTTTACCCCCAGATTTGGACCCCACCTTTTGTCCTGTGACTGGCTGAATGGATCTCCAACCCCTTACCCCACTTGCCTCCTTGTTGCATCACAGCTTTCTCCCTGCTCTCTCCTCCTTCTATTGCTATGCAGGCTACTTCACCGCCTTTTTAACCTCTGGACATTCTGGGAACATTCTCCAGTCAGCCCATTCTAACTGCAGTCATTAGAAACACAACCACACTTTAGCACTCTTAAAATAAGACCTGAATTCCTACAACACTCCATGAGTCTCAATTTAAGGCTCTTGTTTTTAAGAATTAAAATTCTTGGCTCGGCCCATGTAGCTCAAGCAGCGAAGGTGCCAGCTACATACACCAGAGCTGGCAGATTCGAATCCAGCCCAGGCCCGCCAAACAGCCGTGACAACTATAACCAATAAATAGCCAGGCATTGTGGTGGGCGTCTGTAGTCCCAGCTACTTGGGAGGTAGAGGCAAGAGAATCGCTTAAGCCCTGGAGTTGGAGGTTGCTGTGAGCTGTGATGCCACGGCACTCTACCCAGGGTGACAGCTTGAGGCTCTGTCTCAAAAAAGGTTCTTTTTTGGGTGGCGCCTGTGGTTCAGTGGGTAGGGCACCAGCCCCATATACCAAGGGTGGTGGGTTCAAACCTGGCCCCAGCCAAACTGCAACAAAAAAATAGCCGGGCGTTGTGGCAGGCACCTGTAGTCCCAGCTACTTGGGAGGCTGAGGCAAGGGAATCACTTAAGCCCAGGAGTTGGAGTTTGCTGTGAGCTGTGACAACACAGCACTCTACCGAAAGTGGTAAAGTTAAACTCTGGTATCTAGACAGAGTCTCACTTTGTCACTCTCAGTAGAGTGCCATGGTGTCACAGCTCACAGCGACCTCAAACTCTCGGGTTTAAGTGATTCTCTTGCTTTAGCCTCCCAAGTAGCTGGGACTACAGGCGCCCACCACAACGCCCAGCTATTTTTACTTTTTGTTGTTGTTGTTGTTGCAGTTGTCATTGTTGTTTAGCTGCTTTGGGCAGGGCTCCAACCCACCAGCCTGTGTGTATGTGGTCGGTACCCTACCCACTGAGCTAGGGGTACCGCCCAAGAATTAAAATTCCTAAAGTCCACATTTACCATTGACAGTGGTAGCCTCCTCTGGGGTGAATACTTACATCAACTTACAGGGCATTTCTTAACATAGTAACTGCCCTGGAAGTTGTATTTGATTTGTGCTAATTTTGAGCCCAGGCTTCCTAAAACATGTAATTCACACCTCTCTTAACCTATCTTGACCTAATATTACATGTGGTCCCAAGGAAAAAATTAATTTTCTAGTGACTCCAAGGAAAAAAGAAATTTTTCTAGTGTGGGAGTTAATGTATTTACTTGTTTGTCCATCATTAACCCTTTTGTGTACTCTCTTGAGCATATCCCCGACTAGGGAGAAGAGTAGTACTTTGTGGTATCAGTGATTCAGGCCGGCAGTCCCTCACTCCCAGGACCAAAGTGAAATAGCTCAGCCCTCCCCAACATACCCAGAAGAATGCAGGGAAGCCCCATTTGGGATTGATACTCAAAATGTGCCGAAGACTGAAGATAAAACAGTATTTGTGCATATCCTTGTTTCAGAAAAGAGAATGGTTGCTTTTGGCCAAAGGGGAGCCCCTGAGCCCAGGATACAGCCAGAGAACCCCTGCCAGCACCTTCTATGTGATCATGCCATCATGCTCCCTCACACTGCTGGTGAAGGCAGTGGCTACAGGGGAACTGATACTGCCCAACCCTTTCCCGCTTCTATCTGAGGACCCACCTGATGACAGCCTCAAGATTGTGGAGGCAAGTGGAGCCCAGATGTCATGGGACAGATGGTGGGGAGAGAAGAGAATGGAATTCAAGAAAGGGGTGAAGGAGAGGAGTAAGCATGGATGGGGCAGCAGAGGTGAAGTATGGTAAAAGAGTAAGAGAAGAAAACAAGGTGAGAACATGAGGCTGAAGGAAGGAAGTAAAAGCTTAGGTTAAGGCCGCAGGGTAAGGAATGAAGTAGAAAAGAGACTGGCTTGAGGGAAATGGGGTTTGAGAAGAGAGAATTGGAGGGAAAAATGGTCATTGAGGCCGGGTACTGTAGCTCACACCATAATGCTAGTACTTTAGGATGCCAAAGCAGGATTGCTCAAGGCCAGGAGTTTAAGACAAGCCTGAACAACAGAGAAAGACCCTCTCTCTACAAAATTTAAAAAAAAAAAAAAAATTGCTGGGTATGGTGGCACTCAACTATAGTCCTAGCTACTCCCAGCGACTTCTGGAGACTGAGGCAGAAGGATCCCTCAAACTCAGGTGGTTGAGGTTACAGTTGACCATGATCTGTACCACTGCTCTCCAGCCTGAGCCACAGAGCAAGGCCCTGTCTCTAAAATACCAAAAAATACTAAAAAGCTTTTTATTTTTTTGAGACAGAGTTTCACTTTGTCACCCTTGGTAGAGTGCTGTGGTATCATAGCTCACAGCAACCTCAAACTCTTGGGCTCAAGCGATCCTCTTGCCTCAGCCTCCCGAGTAGCTGGGACTATAGGTGCCTGCCACAATGCCCAGCTATGTTTAGAGACAAGGTCTCACTCTGGCTCAGGCTGGTCTCAAACCTGCGAGCTCAGGCAATCCATCCACCTTTGCCTCCCAGAGTGCTAAGATTACAGGCATGAGCCACCATGCCAGGCCAAAAAAAACATTTTTTTGAGACACAGTCTCACTCTGTGGCCCAGCCTAGAGTGCCATGGAGTCAGCCTAGCTCACAGCAACCTCAAACCTCTGGGTTCAAGTGATCATTCTGCCTCAACCTCCAGAGTAGCTGGCACTGCAAGGTACAGCCACAGCACCTAGCTAACTGTACTATTTTTAGTAAAAAACAGGGTCTCAGTCTTGCTCAGATTAGCCTCCAACTCCAGAGCTCAAGGAATCCACCCACCTCAGCCTTCCAGAGTGCCAGGATTACAGGCATAGAACACCATGTCTGGCCAAAACCAAAAATATTTTTAAAGGGGGGGCTCATTGGTATAAGTGAATGCCTGGGTATTAGAGCCTTGTGGAACCATAAGACACACACAGGTATACCCACCCCTGAAATCGGGTTACAGCTAGCTGCAAAGGAGAAAGAGAAAGTGACACAGAAGGGAAGCTTGATGGCAGACAAGGGGAGAAAACTGCAGTACAGGCACTTCCAGCTCCAGGTGACACACTAATTCTCCTTTGGTTTGGTCTGGTTTTATCTTCCACTGGCTGGCTCTCCTGCCCCTACCTCCATCCCAACTTCCACTCTGGAAAGGAGACTCTGAGGTTAGAAAAGCAGAGAAGAAACCAGGCCATGGTAGCTCATACCTGTAATCCTAGCACTCTGGGAGGCCAAGGTGGGTGGATTGCTAGAGCTCAGGAGTTCGAGAACAGCCTGAGCAAGAGCGAGACCCCTTCTCTAAAAATAGCCAGGCATTGTGGTGGGTGCCTGTAGTCCCAGCTACTTGGGAGGCTGAGGCAAGTGGATCGCTTGAGCTCAGAAGTTTGAGATTACTGTGAGCTGTGATGCCTCTCAAAAAAAAAAAAAAAAGCCAGGTTCAGTGGCTCATGCCTGTAATCCTAAACTCACAAGCCATCTTATGGAATTGGAAAAAGAAGAACAATCTAAACCTAAACCCAGCAGAGGAAAAGAAATATCCAAAATTAAATCAGAGATCAATGAAATTGAAAACAAAAGAATCATTCAGAACATTAATGAAACAAGGAGTCGGTTTTTTGAAAAAATAAACAAAATAGATAAACCTTTGGCCAGACTAACTAGAAATAGAAAAGTAAAATCTCTAGTAACCTCAATCAGAAATGATAAAGGGGAAATTACAACTGATGCCACAGAGATACAAGAGATCATTTTTGAATACTACCAGAAACTCTATGCCCAGAAATTTGATAATGTGAAGGAAATGGATCAATATTTGGAATCCAAATATACTGGTACCCTCTCCCTAGACTTAGCCAGGAAGAAACAGAGCTCCTGAACAGACCAATTTCAAGCACTAAGATTAAAGAAACAATAAAAAACTTTCCAACAAAATAATGCCCTGGTCCGGATGGCTTCACACCAGAATTCTATCAAACCTTCAAGGAAGAGCTTATTCCTGTACTGCAGAAATTATTCTAAAAAATTGAGGAGGAAGGAATCTTCCCCAACACGTTCTACAAAGCAAACATCATGCTGATACCAAAACCAGGAAAAGACCCAACTAAAAAGGAGAATTTCAGACCAATTGCACTAATGAATATAGATGTAAAAATTCTCAACAAAATCCTAGCCAATAGATTATAGCTTATCATCAAAAAGTCATACATCATGATCAAGTAGGTTTCATCCCATGGATGCAAGGCTGGTTTAACATACGCAAGTCCATAAACGTTATTCAGTGTATCAATAGAAGCAAAAACAAAGACCATACAATCCTCTCAATAGATGCAGAAAAAGCATTCGATAAAATCCAGCATCCGTTTCTAATTACAACACTAAAGAGTATAGGCATATGTGACAAATTTCTGAAACTGATTGAAGCTATCTATGACAAACCCACAGCTAATATTTTAATGAATGGAGTAAAACTGAAAGCTTTTCATCTTAGAACTGGAACCAGATAAAGTTGTCCTCTGTCACCATTACTATTCAACACAGTGCTGGAAGTTCTAGCCAATACAATTAGGCAAGACAAGGAAATAAAGGGCATCCAAACAGGAGGAGAGGAGGTCAAACTCTCCCTCTTTGCTCTTGATTTGATCTTATACTTAGAGAACCCCAAAGACTCAACCACAAGACTCCTGGAAGTCATCAGAAAAACAAACAAACAACAAAAAACCCCAGTAATGTCTCAGGATACAAAATCAATGTCCACAAGTCAGTAGCCTTTGTATATGCCAATAACAGTCAAGATGAGGGGCTAATTAAAGACACAATTCCCTTCACCATAGCTTCAAAGAAAATGAAATACCTAGGACTATACCTAACAAAGGAGGTGAAGGACCTCTATAAAGAAAATTATGAAATCTTAAGAAAGGAAATAGCAGAGGATATTAACAAATGGAAGAACATACCATGCTCATGGCTGGGAAGAATCAACATTGTTAAAATGTCTATACTTCCCAAAGCAATCTACCTATTCAACGCCATCCCTATTAAGATACCAATATCATACTTTCAAGATTTGGAAAAAATGATTCTGCATTTTGTATAGAACCAGAAAAATCCCCGTATAGCTAAGGCAGTTCTTAGTAATAAAAACAAAGCTGGGGGCATCACCATACCAGATTTTAGGCTGTACTACAAAGCCATAGTGGTCAAGACAGCATGGTACTGGCACAAAAATAGAGACATAGACATTTGGTATCGAATAGAAAACCAGGAAAGGAAACTAACATCTTACAACCACCTAATCTTCGATAAAACAAACAAGAACATACGCTGGGGGAAAGACTCCTTATTCAATAAATGGTGCTGGGAGAACTGGACATCCACATGTAAAAGACTGAAACTGGACCCACACTTTTCTCCACTCACAAAAATTGTTTCAAGATAGATAAAGGACTTAAATTTAAGGCATGAAACAATAAAAATCCTGAAAGAAAGCATAGGAGAAACACTGGAAAATAACAGCTTAGGGAAAGACTTCATGAAGAAGACTGCCACGGCAATTGCAACAACAACAAAAATATACAATGGGACTTAATTAAACTAAAAAGCTTCTGTACAGCTAAGGAGATAACAACCAAAGCAAATCTACAACCTAACCAATGGGAAAGGATATTTGCATATTTTGAATCAGACAAAAGCTTGATAACTAGGATCTATAGAGAACTCAAATTAATCCACATGAAAAAAGCCAACAATCCCATATATCAATGGGCAAGAGCATGAATAGACCTTTTCTAAAGAAGACAGATGAATTGCTAACATATGAAAAAATGCTCATCATCCCTAATTATTAAAGAAATGCAAATCAAAACCACCCTGAGATACGTTCTAATCCCAGCGAGAATAACCCACATCACAAAATCTCAAAACTGCAGATGCTGGCATAGATGTGGAGAGAAGGGAACACTCTTACACTGCTGGTGGGACTGCAAACTAATACAACCTTTTTGGAAGGAAGTATGGAGAACCCTCAAAGAACTCAGGCTGGACCTCCCATTTGATCCTGCAATTCCATTTCTGGGCATCTAGCTAGAAGAAAAAAAATCTTT
>CAUYRH010028503.1:0-28346 GCA_963574655.1 Perodicticus potto
ATTTTTTTTTATTATTTTGGAATTTTTTTTACTTTTTGTATTTTTGGTGGTTGGGTGGCTTTTTGGTTTGTTTGTATGTTTGTATGGATGGGATGTTGGGTGGGTGGGTGGGAGGAAGGAAAGAAGGAAGGAAGGAAGGAAGGAAAGAAGGAAGGCTGGCTTTCCTAAATGATCCTTGGCTCAAAAAATTTAAAAAAATACGATATTACATATTATCTAGTAAATAATGAAAAGGAGAACACTCTACAGAGAAGTCTATGGGACATAGCTAAAGCTGTGCTCAGAGGACATTATATAGTCTTCATGCCTTTATGAAAAGCTGGAAGTAATTGAGCTAAGTATTCAACTTAAGACATTAGATAAAGAACCATAAAATAAATGAAAAGCAACACATGAGGCATGATTTAAAGTAAATAAAGGCTCAAATCAGTGCAATAGAAAACAACAAGGATAGCACTTTTATTAGTTTTTCTTTCTTCCTGCAGCAGTCCCCTGGCACCAGCACCCCCAACCACTGATACCTACCTCCAAGACACATGATGAAGTCTAGCTAAAACCGACATCCATGAGATGCCTTCCATTCCCTTTGAGAACTGATGAATAAGATGATTTCACATAATGCAAAGAGCCCTGCTAGACTGAACAAGAGGATATGTGGTTCTAGAGCCAAATCTGCCATTGTCACCTTGGGCGGGTGGGTTTTCTTGGGTTTCCAACCTGCACAGTTGGAGGACTTGAGTTTGGGCCAGAGCTAGAGTAAGCAGGGGATGTAGACGCAACAGCACCAGGGTCCTTTTCCTTGATCTCTTTTTAAATCTGATTAGATTTGCTTCCCTCCTGGACTCACTCATCTTCTTTTTTCATTTTTTATTTTTCTAAATGTTCATCTGCTGAAAAACTGTAACTGTCCAGACTCAGTACCCAGTAGGAAAAAGGATAATAAATGGAAATAGGTGTTCTAATTCTCAATCTTAATGCACTGAGATTAAGGGCAACTGATGCTTGAGGACAGGCCAGCTATAGCTGTGACCAGCTAGCTTTGGAACCTAGTCTGTGGGGGGGCTTCTATCCCTGCTCTCAAGCCAAAATAATGATGCACTTGTGTTTTTGCTGAAGCTGAGAGATTTTAGATTCTGGAGGAGACTTTTCAGGGAGGCTTGCCTGCCCAAAAGGTCCTCGTCTTTCAGCACAGACAGTGACTTCTTCCACCCCAACTTCAGTCATGCTGATCTCATGGGACCATTGTGTATAGGGTTAGGGAGCCCTAGGAGAGCATGTCACTCTTGACCTCTGTGGTTTGAATTACTTTACCTCCACTAGCTGCTCTAGACTTATTTCTTTTGGTAAGGATGAGCTTTATGGGTATGTGCATAGGGGTGTCTTCCATAGAGGGTCCCTATCTTGCTGAATCTTACAGGCCTCGATAGGGACTTAGGGCTTTATCCTAAATCTATTAGAAGCCCTAAAAAGGTTTTAAAGAGACGTTGCCATAATCAGATTTAGGTTTCTCACCAGCCACTCTGGCTTATGGAATGGGACTGGTAGGCAATCAAGGGCATAAGGGCAGCCCAAACTAATCAGCTATTGCAGGTGAGAGGCAGGGGTGGCCTTGACTGAGACATGACAGTGAGACTAGGAGATGTTGACACATTCCAGGAGGTAGGTTCATAACAGCTTGGTTTTAATAGGCTGGGAAGGGCCAGGGGTGGAAAAAAATGGAAGATGACTCTTTTTTCTGACCCAGATAACTGGGTTGTGCTAGTTATTGAAATAAAGAATGATAAAAAAAGATTAGAGGTGAGAGGAGGTGTTAGGGTACCTAGGTGCTCACTTTGGATTGGAGAAAGAATTCTCCCACAGAGATTAGCATAGAAAGAAGTACAAAGTTTATTTATTTTCCCAAGAAAGAGAGAGGAAAAAAAAGGAGAGAGTAAGTGGCCATGGCATACAGAAAAAGAAGTGAAAACTCTGGGCAGTTGAGGAAAAGCAGCTGGTGCTTTAAAGGGTGAAAATGGCTGGTTTTCCCCTCTGCTTCAGCAGACATGTACCAGGAGCAGCAGTGAAGTGGCTACAGGTGTACTTTTCAGCTAATCTGAAAAGTAAGATAAGCTGGGGAGAGTTGGAGCAGAGAACTCACACCCTCACTGTCCACTCTTCAAGGCTGAGAAAGACCTCTTATAGATAACAAGTTAGGCCACGGGCGTTTTAATTAAACAAAACAAAGGGGGTAGTTTTGTTATGAGTTTTCTTTTCAGAGGGGTGATTATGTGCTGTGAGTTCATTTCCCTTACTTGCTGTCTGATAGTTTATTTCCCTCTGTTAGACGGGTTGTTAGCAAGACCAACCCACCTTTCAGGAAGCCACTGTGAGCTCAGGCAGGACATGCTGAGTTGGAGGCGGCAGCCCTTTATCCAGAGGAATTTCCACCAAGAACCCGGGGGTGTGTGTCTAAAGCTGAGGAAAGGAGACTGAGCGGGAGACAGAAATAAAAGCATCTTCCAGGGAAGGAACTGCAGTCACACCTCATTTTATTGCATTTCATTTTCAGATTGTGCTTCACAGATATTGCATGCTTTACAAATTGGAGGCTTTTAGCAATCCTGCACCAGAGCAAGGCTATTCCTGCCATTTTCCCCACCAGCACATGCTCACTTCCTGTCTCTATGTCACATTTCAGTAATTTTTGTAATATTTCAAACATCTTCCATTATGATCATATCTGTTAGGGTGATCTGTGATCAGTGATCTTTGATGTTAACACCGGGAGCATTTTTAGGGTGTCAGGAACAGACATATAAGTTTGCCCATATCAGATGGCAAACGTAATTTACCAATAATGTATGTATTCCGATTGCCCCACCAACTGGCTGTTCCCCCATCTCACTTCTCCTCAAGCTTCCCTATGCCCTGAGACTATTGAAATTAGGCCAATTAATAGCTCTACAATGGCCTCTAAGTGTTCAAGGGGAAGGAAGAGTCACTGATATCTCACTTTAAATCAAAAGCTAGAAGTGATTAAGCTTAGCAAGGAAGGTATGCAGAAAGCCAAGATAGTCAGAAAGCTAGACTTCCTGCGTCAAACAATTACTCAAGTTGTGAATGCAAAGAGTACGTTCTGGAAGGAAATTCGAAAGTGCTACTCCAGTAAACACACACATGATAAGAAACCAAAATAGCCTTGTTGCTGAGATGGAGAAACTTTTAGGAGCCTGGGTAGATCAAATCAGCTGTGACATTCCCTTCAGTCAAAGCCTAACTCAGAACAAGTCCCCAAACCTGTTTAATTCTACGAAGGCTGAAAAAGGTGAGGGAGTTGAAGAGGAAAAGTCGGAAGTTAGCAGCAGTTGGTTCATGACATTTAAGGAAAGAAGCTGTCGCCGTAACATAAAAGTGCAAGACGAAGCAGCAAGAGCTGATGGAGAAGCTGCATTGTGGCATCAGAAGATCTAGCTGAGATCACTGATGAAGGAGTTGTGCTAAACAATGGATATTCGATGTAGATAAAACAGCCTTCTGTGCAAAACAACATGCCATCTAGGACTTTCATAGCTAGAGAGAAGTCAAAGCCTGGCTTCTCAGCTTTAAAGGACAGGCTGATTCTCTTGCTAGGGGCTAATGTTTCTGGTGACTTTAAATTGAACCAATGTTCATATACCATACTGAAAACGCTAGAGCCCCTAAGAATTATGGCAAAGCTCCCCTGCCTGTGTTCTAGAAATGGAATAACAAGCACATCTGTTTATATGATGGTTTACTAAATATTTTAAGGCCACTGTTAAGATCTACTGCTCAGGAATAAAAGGTTCCTTTCAAAATAGTACAGTTCCTTGACAATGTACCTGGTCACCCAGAGTTCTGATAGAGAGAAACAAGGAGATGAATGTTGTCTTCATGCCTACAAGCACAATGTCTGTCTGCGGCCCATGAATCAAAGCATAATTATGCTTTCAAGTTTCATCATTTAAGAAATACATTTTGGAACGCTATAGCTTGATTCTTTTGATCGATCAAGGCACAGCAAACTGAAAACCTTCTGGAAAGGATTCCCTGTTCCATTCTAGATGCCATTGAGAATGTTCATGATTCATGAGAGGAGGTCAAAATATCAACCTTAACAGGAGTTTGGAAGACATTGATTCTAACCCTCTTGAATGACTTTGAGGTGTTAACTAACACTTCGGAGAGGAAGTAACCGCAGATGCTGTGGAAATAAGAGGACTAGAGTTAGAAGCGGAGCCTAAAGATGTGACAGGAATTGCTGCAATCTCATGATAAAACTTGATGGGGAATTGATTTGCTTATGGATGAGCAATGAAAGTGGTTTCTTGAGATGGAATCTACTCCTGGTGGAGACGCTGTGAACATTGTTGAAATGACAACAAAGGATTTAGAAGAGCCCATAATCTCAATTGATAAGGCAGCAGCAGGGTTTGAGAGAATGGACTCCCATTCTGAAAGTAGTTCTACTGCAGGTAAAATGCTATCAAACAGCACCACATGCTACGGAGAAATCAATGCCCAGACGTCATTGTTGTCTTATTTTTAAAAACCGCCAACCTTCAGTAACCACCGCTCTTATCAGTCATAAAGATCGAGGCAAGACCCTCCATCAGCAAAACGTTTATGATTCACCCAAGGTTCAGATGATCCTTAGCATTTTTTTTTAATCAAAAAGTATTTTTAATTAAGGTACAGACATTTTATAGACATAATGTTATTGAAGATTTAACAGACTATAGTGCTTGCACTGGGAAACCAAAAACTTTAGTGTGACTGACTTCGGTGTGGCTGTGCAGACAACACACTTTATGTCCTTACTGGGGAGGGTGCGTGACCCCCAGGAGGGGCTGGGTCTTGGTCTCAGAGAGCAGGGTGACATGTTCTTGGGCATGGAATGTGGGATGACAAGGCCTTGTGCAGGGACTGTGCTCTCAGACACTTCCAGAAGCCAGTGACATGAACAAGCCCAGTGTACTGTGAAGCCACGGTGGGGACTGCCAGTGGCTGCCCCTCCCGAGGGAAAAGTCTCTGCCTGGTTCCCGCATGTGCTCCCAGTGGGACCAGGAAAACCCAAGATCACACAGCGAGTTTTAAGCAAAGTCCAGCCTCAAACTAAAACTCCCCTTCCACTACTCTCCTACTTACCATCCTGTGTCTACTAGCCCCCTCCAAAGGTCTATTCCTCTAAAAAGAGGACTTGAATTTTTCCAGAACGTCAATACAGTACTACCTACTGTTAAGCTGGGGTTTCCCAAACTCCTCCTTTGACACAGAAAGACACTGAAACCCAGAAATAAAAACAAGATGTCCTTCCCCTGCCCCCGCTACAAAGGCAAGGCCAGGACAGAACCTGGGCCACCAGCTCCCAGTCTAGCCCGCTTCCACTGGTCCTAAGCACTCAAAGCGCTCCCTGGGCGGTGAAGGCTATAGTCAGCTGGCGGTGACTTGCTGAAATATTCTGTTCCTAAGCATATCCGACAAACCAAATTATAGTCCCCAGGACAAGCCCCATAAGCCACATCACCTTAAATCTTTTCTCCACAGTAGGGGGCCTGACTCAGCAGCCTGGCAGGTCGCTTCTCTTCTCTGATGAATGATAAACACAATTGCAGCAGGCGCAAAGCTCTGCCAGCCAGTCCTGATTTGTCTGCTAATTGGAGCCACGGCAAGGCTGGCATGACGCCGCCTGCCAGTCGCTTGGCACGCGGTGTGGGAGGGAAGGGCATGGAGCCGAGAGTTCAGGAGCCCAGACTCAGGGGTGCTGCTCGCCATAACCCTTTCATACAGTTCCGCGGGTCACGACCCACAGGTTGAGAACCGCTAGCCTAGAGGAAGAGGTTAAGTTATTGAAGCCTCACTTTACTCACCTGTGAGGTGGGCGGCCCCCAACCTGCTCTACACATTTTGCCAATATTCGTCGTCAAAAAGGGATAAGGCAGATAAAAACCTGGTGCCGTGGCTTAAAATCTTTAAAGGGTCCCATCGTCTACATGCTAAAGGCCAGAATCACTTCCAGGCAAGTGCGATCTGGCACCAGCAACCTTTGCCATCCTTCCTCTGTGCCATCTTCCCCCCTGCTCTGGAGAGCAAGCGCTGACATTTATGGGACGCTCGACTCTGTGCCGGCCTTGTGCTAAGCACTCTGCATTTGTTCATTCACATGTTTCTCTCAACATGCCCACAAGAGAGACCCTGCTATCTGTAACGTGACAAATTGAAAACAAGAAAAAAGTTTAGGGCCCCGAATCCCCACTGGTGAGTGAGAGAACTGAGATTGGAACCAAGTCTGTCTTTGGAGGTTGGGCTCCCACCTGCTACACTGTCCTGGCTGCAAGCATGTTCTGGACCCCACCTCAATTTCAGAAACTCTTCTCCCCAAACATACTTCCCTGCCTTCACCCCTTTACTTAAAGGTTTCGCCTGCTTGGAAAACACCACTAGCCGGGTACACTCACGCCTCATGTCCCTGGCAGACCCTCTCTTCTCTCTCTGCTGGATGACCGTGGCCTGCAGGGCAGTGGCCGGAGATGACACTCTCGCACTGCACGCCAGTTATAATTGGTGTTAGTGCACTTTGCTATCTACTGTCACACTTGATTTCCTCAAACACTGGAAAGTCCTCAGAAGAGAGGTCTTGTTTTTTTCATCTTTCCATCCTCAGGCCACAGCACAGCTCCCATGCCTCGTAAATGCTCTGTGGGTAGTGTAGGAAGGAGGAAGATAGCAGGGGAGGAAGGCCAGGGAAGGAGGGAGAAATAATTGCAAGAATGCATTTATTGAGTGCTGTAAGAAGCGGCCAGCAAACTACGGTCCTCTAATGTGAGGCTTCTTTTTGTAAAAGCCCGAACTAAAAATGGTTTTTGTATTTTTAAAAGGTCACCAAAAAAAAAAAGATGAAGAACAAGATATAAACAAAGACTATGTAACA
The DNA here is from genome assembly GCA_963574655.1 of Perodicticus potto. Lineage (NCBI taxonomy): Eukaryota > Metazoa > Chordata > Mammalia > Primates > Lorisidae > Perodicticus > Perodicticus potto. The sequence continues at coordinate 6,929 of CAUYRH010028503.1, forward strand.
GAGGCTGTAGGTGGTGCCGCAAAGCCTGTAATATTTATTATCTGTCCTTGTGCAGAAAAAGTTTGCTGATCCCCTGGCATAAGAAGAAGCAGACTTTAAAGACAGTCTGGGAAGAAAATCAGAAAATATCAGCCTTGGAAACTTAAACCAATGAGATGAGATTAGTCACTTCCCCAGGACGCAAACCGCCAGAGAGGTGATTTATCCACACTCTGCCACCAATAAGGCCGGGCTGGACCCACCCCTCCACCTTGGCCTGCATCGTGCTGGGCCTCTCTGGGGGGAAAGGCATAAATCTAAAAGGCCGCTAATGAAAGATAAACTGAAATCTTGGAAGCCCTCCTGCCAGTCACGAGGCAGCGTTGTAAAGACAGCTGATAGAATCACTCTAGTAAGGGGAGAAACGGAGAGTTGAGGATCAGGGGTGGGACCCCAGCCTATGGGGGAAGATGATGCCCTGAGCAACTGGTCCCAGTGTCCAGCCCCTTGACTCTGAGTGCAGGGTGTGTCCCCAGTGGGTCTGGCTGTTAACATCCTGTCCCCTCCTTTGCCCTCTTTTCCTAAAGAGCTTTTGGATGACAGTTGGCCTCCCTGCAGGGAGGACGATGCCTTGTCCAGCTGGTACACCAAGCTGACATTTCCTCAGCATAACAGCCACAATAACCAAGCACATGCCCTTTATTGGGTAGCTGCTGCATGCCAGGACCTGGGTGATGTGCTTTTTTATTTACATTGTCTCGGAGCTAGGCATCATTATCCCCATTTCACATCTGAGAAAACTGAGGCTTGGAGAGATCAATGAGCTTAGCTTATCCAAAGACACACATCTACCAAGTAGCAAAAGATACTGGTTCTTTCCATCATGCTATACAAGTGTGAATCAGGGAAATTCTTATTTATTCAGAGATGTCTGGGGCAGGCTTAGAGATGAGAGCGTCTCTTCCTCTCTCTCTCTCCTTCCACACCCACACAGACTAATGACTGAGGTCTGTTTCTCTGGTTCTGTCTCCAGCCTCTCTTCTGTCTTCTATTCCTAGAGCCCAGTATCCTGAGACCCGGCCCTAATCCCAGACTTCGTGGCTGGAAACCTTGATATTCATTTTCATTTCATCAGAAACCTGCTGACCACATATTATATACAGAGGTTTTTTAAAAAGCAATCCCTTTTTCAAGGATTTTGCAGTCTAGTGAGGGAAGTAGACAAATAAACTAATAAAATGCAAGATAATGAGTTATGAGAGCTGCTCTCCCTGGGGCTGGGGCAGCCCAGACTTTGGACCTTGAGTCCTGAGAGGGCTTCCCTTAGGAGCTGACACAAGGCCTAGGACAAGGTGGAGAGAGCTCACGCGGGGGGGAAGAGAAGGGTTCCTGGGAAATCCACGCAGAGACCAGGGCGTGCTGAGACTGGAAGGCTAGCAAATGTGATGTCTGCTATGCATTTGTTTGTTTGTTTGTTTGATTAAGTCATAGCTGTATACATTAATGCATTCATGGGGTACAATGTGCTGATTTTATGTACAATTTGGAATGCTTACATCAAACTGGTTAACATAGCCTTCACCTCATTTTCTTAATGATTGTGTTAAGACGTTTGTACTCTACACTTAATAGACGTGACATGCACATGCTATGCATTTGGAATGGGTGTGGCTTAAGTTGAATCCGAGGAAGGAGCAGGAGCCAGATCACAGATGGTCTTGGCAATGTGCTGAGGCGCCTCTACGCCATGCTGACGATGATGGGGCACCATCACAAGGTTCAAGTAGAAAGTGATTTTGCCAAACTTATAATTTTGAAAGATCCTGTGGCATCACACGGGGATGGATTGAGAATGCAAGATCAGCTAATAATCTATAGATCTAGCAACAACAGTGATGTTTAAATTGGTGCAAAAGAGAGGCAGAGGAAAAGAATTAATTGCAAGATGGGTGGCAGAATCAGCGGGTTTGTGGTCTATTGGAGAGGAGAGGTGAAGGACAGAGAGGCATCTAAGTTAATACCCTGCCTGGTCCCTGACCATGCTCCTTCTCTTCCAGAGCACTGGACTCGTGCCTCTGTTCTCCTGGCCACCGACCAGGGCAGTCTCAACTGTGCTGCCCTGACCCTCTGGAATCTCAGTACCGCTGCCCCTTTGGTATTGCACCTGCCTAGGACCGATGCTAGGTCCTGCCTGCCATCCTGAACCGCCCTACACGCTAGCCTCAAACCCAAATTACTGACGCATAGTACATGTTCCCTGTCAAACTCCCTGCCACAGCTTGTACCAGCCCTGAGCCAGGCCTGTTTCCTAAACCCCACCCTTCCCCATCCAGCTTTCCTCACTTCTGATGGAGCTGAGCCAGCCCTGCCTTGCAGCAGCAGCCCCTCATCCCAGCTCTGACACAGCCAACGCCACCCTCCACCCCCCACACACACCCACACAACGCTGGAAGAGAAAGCTGATGTGGTGGATTCAAACTCTCCTGACAGCTAGGAACAATGGACCTGAACCAACAGGATGAAATTCAGCAGAGATAAATGTCAAGTTCTACATACTGAGCCCAGGAATCTATCACAGGGACAGGAAGGGGAGAGCTGATTTGCAGTAGTGATAAGAGAAACATCTGTGGGGAGTGGCAGAGGAGCCGGCCGAAAGCTAAGCCGTCACCCAGAGCAGAGCGTGAGGCAGCAGGTGTGTCGTAAAAGCATAACGCAATCTGAGGCTCAGCCAGGGAATGGTAGAGTGTCCAGGTAAAGAAACGTAGCCACCTGACAGTCAGGACTGTTTAGATCCCAACTCAAATACGGTGTTTAGCTGCAGGCACTATCATACAAGGACGCCCAGAAGAGCAGAAAGAGAAACAAATTCTTCAGAACGTGTTTTCGAACTCACAGGGAGAGTGGATGGGAAGACGGCTGTCAGAACCGGGTGGTGGGGTAACGCTTGCTACCGCCAGTATTTTCCCCTTTCCCTCGTCACCCAGTGCCTGATTTCTCTCATGCTCAGGCTCTGCCTCTCGGAAAGCACAAGTTTCCTCCCCAATCCCCCACCCCCATTTCCTTATCTCCACCCAGCCGCTCTCCTGGTGGAGCTGTGGCTGGTGTGTGTGAGATGGGCCCTTTGATCTCAAGCTCCCTGAGCTCAGAGGCCAGGGGTGTGGGTCTGGTGTGACTTCTCTTCTCATTTCTCACCCTAATCCTGGCACATGGAGCTGGAGGTGTCCCTAGGGCCAAATCCTGTCCTTTAACAGATAACAAAAAAGGCTCATACAAGGACTGTGGCTTTCTCAAGGTCACAGAGTTCTTTGGTGGCAGAGCCAGGATTAGAACTGTGGTCAGTTTGGTGACGTTCAGGTCTCTTTCTTCCTAACCCGTTCACTGGCCTCCATGGAGGTTTGACCTGAGGAAGGAGAAGAGGAAGGAGGGAAAGGGGAGGAAGAGAAAAATAGAGGAAGAGGAGGAAGAGGAGAGGCAGTGGCAGGACACGTGGGCTCTGCAGGATGCAGAAGACCCACCCCAGGGCTCAGTCACTCGTCAGTGTGGCTGCCTTTGTTGCTGGAGGGAAGTGAGCCAACATCTTGGTTAATTTTCCTGGGGTACCCTGGCTCCCAGGGAGAACCTCCACCCACCCCTTCACTACTGCCTGTGGAATGAGATAGGACTCTCTTGAGATCAAGATAATCTGAGCCCCTTTCCTGACTCCCTCCAGTAGGGTGGGGCTGGAGAGTGTCATTAGTTCTATTCCCAATCTCAGCAGCCCCAGGACAAGTATTCAACTGAAGAGGTAAAGTTTTGTCTTTAATCACCCTGCTTTTTTAATTTTTTGTAACAGAGTTTCATTCTGTTGCCCCAGCTAGAGTGCCCTGGCATTGGCTATAGTTCACAGCAACCTCAAACTCCTGGGCTCAAGCAATCCCCCTGCCTCAGCCTCCCTGGGAGTAGCTGGGACTACAGGCTCCTGCCACAACACCTAGCTAATTTTTCTATTTTTAGTAGAGACAGGGTCTCAATGTTGCCCAGGCTGCCACTTCTCTTTTTATCCCAACTTTGAACCTCAAAACGGGACAATCTTATCGTCATCATCACCATTTTATCACCTCCCACGCCACGTGCACAGCTTGCTGTAGGGTGCATATTAACACTTCCTAAACCACTTCCAGGCCCACTGTCTTCCTTGGCCTTTCCAATCACCTGATCACCTGTGAGGCTGTCCGTGGGGAAGCCGATGCCCAGGGAGGCTTCCTGTTTTGCTGAACTCCAGCCAGGTCTTGCTGATCGCCAGGAGTTATTCTGCTCGCTTCCTAGGGAAAGGTATATGTCTTCAAAGCGCCTTTTTTGAGTTACAAAGTGTAAATTCAAGATCGTGCTGTAATTTTCCAGTTTTACAATTCCAGGGTGAAAGGCTCACTTTAGATCTACAAAAAGAAAGGGAGGCCGATGGATGGAGCACAGGTAGGCAGAAGGTCAGTCCAGGGACCAGAGGATTTAAAGTCACAGAAGGAAATAAACAAGTAACGAAGGCATGATTAGAGAAAAGGGAGTCAATTTCAAGGAAACGTGGAGCTGTTCAGTGGCATGGTCGGGATTATAACCTGGTTCTCGGGGTTCCTGCCGCACCATGAGCCCGGACCCTGGCTCAGCCCAGCTGTTGACACTGAGCGATCAGGAATCCGTCAGCTATGATCTGAATCCCCCTGGAAGCATGAAGGGAGCTCTCCTGCACGCACAGGTGCACCCCAAGACTCCACGGAGAAGCTGGGCATCTCACTGCTTTACCTCTGCCCAGATCTCCAGGGCAGCTGGGATGTCCCTGTTGCCCCAGAATGCTGGTGCTCAGGCAGAGAAAGAATACCTCCCTAGCACACCCACTGCCTTCCTAGGATGACACACCCTTGTTCTCGTCATCACCCCGTTCCTCAGGAATTAGGTCCTGTTTCCATGCTCTACCCTCCTCTTTTTCTACACTATCAGTGTCCCCATGATGTCACCTCCCTTGACGTCATGCCCATCCCCTTTGGACACACCCACACCATCCCCTGGATCTTGACAATAGCCTGCAGCTGACTGTATTGGCCGCCCGCCGGCTTGGGCCTCTACTCTGGGCATCAGCACCCACACTGAAGACACCCCTTCCAGCCTTGGGCCCTCAGTAGTCTGCAGTCGGGCAAAACCATCGATCAAGGAAACACCAGGCCCAGTCTTCCCCAGAATGCATTTCCCTGCCACTGGCTCTTCAAGCTTCTCCTGCTCCCCACCCCCAAGTCCTGCCTGTCCCACCAGCCCTCCCCAGCACTACAACTACACAAGCAAGCCCAAAGCCTGGCCCTTAACAGCACAGGTTCCAAGGAACTAATTCTTTAGGATGACCTTTTACAAAAAGGGAGGCAGCGTTCTCTGGTCAAATCAATTCGGAGAACACTGGTTAAACGGAGCGCAGCAGGATCTGTTGCTGTAAGATTTCTCAGCGCCTCTACTATGCTGGTGTACAATGAGCTCCCCAAGCAAATGAGATAGAATACATTGTTTCCAGCACAGATTTAACCATTCCCCAAAGGCCAATGTTCTCTAGAATACATTTTAGGAAACACTTATGTGACTTCTTTGTGGGTGCTAACACTGACGAGTTTTGACATTGCCACTTATTTGCTGTGTGGCTTCGGCCAAGTCACTTTCCCTCTCTGGGAAAGTTTTTACCTGCACAAAAACAAACAATGTTGGGCAAGACAATCTCTGGAGTCCCCTCTGGCACTGGTGTTTTCCAATTCTCTGATCCATGTTTTCTGACACGCGTCTGCGTCCCAGTGCTCCCACCCAGGGAGATTCTTTACATCAAGAACAGCGTGGAGCCAAACAGGACTGGTCCACATGAGACACAGTGGATGGCTTTGTGGGTGGCCACGGTACTTTCTAGATGTTGGAAATTGTTTTTAGGGAGCCAGCATCACGTGGCCATTAACAGGGCTGAGAATCCTCAGGGATTGAGTGTAGCTTATAACACAGAGACAGACGAGCCCCACTGGGACAGGGAGGCCACAGGGATTCCACCGGGACTGGGCCGCACCAGCACTCCATGCAGACAGGCAGCGCTCAGAAGCACGGACGCATCAGACACGCTATCTCATCTGGGAGGCAGCATTGTCCCTGAGGTGCCACATTGGCACTGAAGTGAGTGAAGGAGGCCGGGTGTGCTAATATCGGAGAGAAGTGTGGGAGGAAGCTGGAGACACAGTCATGTGCCATGGGGAACACTGGGCCGGGGGGTGGTGTGAGGCCCCGTCCATGCTGAGCTACGGGGACTCATCTGAGTGTCTCCTGTGTACAATCTACTATTCTAGACTGAGAAGGCAAAACAAACCTGAGGAAAACGCATCCTTTACTACTAAGGGGTATAATATTTCCCTAATTATGTTCTGGGGCAATACTGGCCCTTTCTATACTCTGGGAGAAAGGTGTTTTATCGTCAGATAAGTTTCAGAAATGTTGCCCACATATCCCACATGTTAAAGGCTCTCCAAAGTCCTGTGCTAAATTGACCTAACTGGTTAATTCAAGGTTACCTACATTTATCTGATTATTGCCATGCCCTAGAGGCCAGCCCAGTTCCTGGAACAGAGCAAGGGTCCCATGGATCTTTACCCGAGCAGCCCCATGCGGACAGGCCTGCCCCTCCCCGTGCTGTCCCCTGGCCGGCTTCTCTTTGCATCAGCTATTGTTCAGCTTCCCTGCTCTTCCCTCACCCAGGGCAGTGCTTCTAAATGGGCTTCACCAGCTCCTGAAGAGTCAGGAGTCTCCAGGGACATTACTTGTCACTCACCCAACAGCCTTCAAACTCCTCCCGTGCTGGGCCCCAGCCGCAGCTGCCACGCTCCACAAAACCACAGGCATTATCTCAGAATCACAGTCAGCTTTGCGTTATTGTCTAAGAGTAGCTGTGGGAGGCTCCTGCATGACTGCGTGAGCACTCGGGCATGTGCGTTCAATGATTGCGAGTACATTACTTCAGTCTCCGTGCCTCAGTTTCCTCATCTGAAAAATGGGGGCAAGTCTGTGAGTTTCCGGAAGTGCTTTGTGGACTGAAGGGCTCTGTGCACACATCCGTCTGGGTCTCCCGCGGTATCACGCTTCTTGCTCAGTGAGAACTGCTCTTGAACTGGCCCCCTCTGAGGACATTTCCTTGGCTGTAACCATGTGCTGCGATTGTCCCCTCATTTCAGGAGGATCGCTTGTCACATTCCTTTAGTTCAGAGCTTGTGGGAGGCTCTGGTGGGGAAGAGAGGTGCCTCCACTCGACCTTAGAGCGACAATCTCTGACTAGCTGTGTGGCCTTGGGCAAGTGACTTAACCTCTCTGTGCCTCATTTCCTTTTTCTGCAAAGGGAGACAAGGATGCTTCCCTAGGGGTTGTTGTGGTGCTATGTGGGAAAGGGTTTGTGACGCAGGTGTTGACCAGCATAAGGGCACCATCTGCTCCCCTCCCCTCACTCGCCCTGCCTGGGTGAAGACAGGCTCCTCAGAGGGAAGCAGAGAATATTTCAGAGACTATTTCAGACTTCTCTGATCTTTCTGCTACTCAGGACACTAACAAATCTCAGAGAAGTTTGTTTTCACTGTACTCTAGCCCTTTCCTTAGAGGTCCTTCTGCCTTGACCTTGGCAGCTCTTCCTCAGACTTCTTATTCTCTCTCTTTTTTTTTCTTTTTGAGACAGTCTCACTTGGTCACCCTCTGTAGAGTGCAGTGAAATAATAGCTCACAGCAACCTCAAACTCTTGGGCTCAAGCGATTCCCTTGCCTCAGCCTTCCAAGTAGCTGGGACTACAGGCACTTGCCACAACAACCGGCTGTTTTTAGAGAGGGTCTCCCTCTTGCTCAGGCTACTCTTGAACTCCTGAGCTCAAGTGATCCACCTGCTGGACTTCCTATTCTTATAGGAATGAAAAAAATAAATTACTTCAAGAAAACTGCCTGCTCTTTGTATGTCCCAAGATGACCCTATAAGGAATAAGATAAAGGAGGCAGCTGATTAGAAATAGCTTCTTGGGACATTTGTCTAAGTGTCCATCTAGGTTCCATGGGGTGAGGAACTTTCTGGGTTTCTGACCCAGAACCAGGAAGATCTGATCCAGAACAAGATAGCATTTTAGAGAGGGCTGGGGAAGCTGTCCATTCACTCATTCATTCCATGTTTACTGGGCATCCACTGTGGGCCAGACAGAGCGCTGGGCTCTGGGAGCACAATGGTGAACAAACAGATATGGCCCTGTTCTCAAGATGCTCACGGACTGCTGGGAGAAACAACATTACAAGCGCCACAATAACTGTACCCTTCCCTGTAACAGTCCCACATCCCAAAGCATGAGCTGGAAGCTGCTGGGAAGAGAAGGGCGTTTGAATTGCCAGGGGCGGTTGGGAATTGTTAGCTGTGAACTGTGGCGTGGCTAGATGTGGGCTGAGCACTATGCCCAGCCAGTTCCAGGGCTGAGAATTTACAACAGGACACAGTTCCTGTCCTCGAGCGTGCCCAGTCTGCTAAGGGGACAGCCGCAGAAGTCACCAAGATGGGGCAACCGCCCCAGCCCTGAGGGGAGGAAGGAAGGGGCTTCTTGGAGAAACTGACTCTGAGCAGACCCTTGCCACCCTTTCCCTTCACACCTACTTCCAACAGTCCGGTCCAAGCCCTCGTCCTTTCCTTCCTGGACTATGTCCCTGGTTTTCTCTCCTTCCACCTTTCCTGCCTTTGGTCTGCTCCAAAATGCCGCCAGCAATGTAAAAGTGGAGTCACTCCCTCGCCCAAAGTTCTACAAGACGTGACAGATGCTTCTAGGGAAAGACGGTGATATCCACGCAAGCTGGGCTCCACCTGCCTCTAGGGTCCCACCGCTGGTCCCCCCCCCCCATTCTCTGCCCTCAAGCTGTTTAGGGCCTTTGAACTGTTCTTTGTACCTAGATTTGTTCTTTCCCCCCTTCCAGCCCAGCTGATCCATCTTGAGAACTCTGCTCACCGTCCCCTTCTCAGAAGTCCACTCTGTGAGTCGGAAGCTGGTCCGCGCAGGCTTTGGCTGCAGCTGTTCTCTGCCACCACCCTCAGCACCACGCACGGGGACAGCTGTGTGCTCAGTGGCGTCTCTGCACTACACGGTGGGCCTTGGGAGGGCGGGGCCAGGTCGGTGTCACTACCAGCCTACCCGAGTACCTGGCACCCAGGAAGCTTCTGCACACTTACAGAAGGGACTGAAGGGGGTTAGAGTACCTCAGGCCCCACCCCACGGGGACCCCACTTATTTTTTTTTTTTTTTGAGACAGAGCCTCCAGCTATCACCCTGGATAGAGTACTGTGACATCACAGCTCACAGCAACCTCCAATTCCTAGGCTCAAGCGAGTCTCTTGCCTCCACCTCCCAAATAGCTGGGACTACAGGCGCCCGCCACAACGCCCAGCCATTTTTTGGTTGCAGCCATCATTGTTGTTTGGAGGGTCCAGGCTGGATTCAAACCTGCCAGCTCAGGTGTACGTGGCTGGTGCCTTAGCCTGTTGAGCCACAGGCGCCAAGCCCCCACTTATTTTTTTAATTTCATATTAATATGAGGGTACAAAGGTTTAGATTACAATGTTTGCATGTGTTAGGTAGAGTCCCTGTTGTGGTTGTGTCCCACCCCCAGGAGGTGTGCCACATACCCTCACATTGTGCCCATTAGGTGGGAGCTCACAAACCCCCCTGCTTCCTTCCTTCTCCCCCCTTCCTCCTCCCTACAGCTTGAATTAAATTGAGTTTTTCTCTTGTGTGGGTGTGTATTAGTTCACCTCCTGGCTTCATATTTGTAATGAGTACATTGGTTACTTGCTTTTCCTATCCCTTCTCGCTTGACTAAGAAGAACGTGTTTCAGCTCCATCCAGGTTAATACAAAGATGTAAAGTCTCCATCTTCTTTCATGGCTGAATAGTATTCGATGGGATACATGTACCATCATTTATTAATCAGTTCCTGGGTTGGGGGGCACTTGGGTTATTGTCCCATCTTGGCAATAGTAAATTGAGCTGCCATAAACAATCTCTTGCAAATATCCTTATGATAAAATGATTTTTTTTCTTCTGGGTAGGTACATTTGACTTGTAAGATCAAATGGAAGTTCCCTTTTGAGTTCTTTCTTGAGGATTGTCCGTACTTCTTTCTAAAGAGGCTGCATTAGTTTGCAGTCCCACCAAGAAAGTGTGTTCCCATCCACGCCAGCATCTGCAGCTTTGGGACTTTATGATGTGGGCTCTTCTCTCTGGGGTTAAGTGATCTCTCAGAGGGGTTTTGATTTGCATGTGTCTGATGTTTAGGGACAATGAGTATTTTTTCATATATTTTTTGACCATTCATCTGTCTTCTTCAGAGACTACCCCAGGTTTTCTAAAGATGAAACAGAGAGGCAAGGTCAGCAGCCTAAGTTCCCAGAGAGACATCATTCTACTTGAGGTGAAAGGATTGATTTGGTTTAGTGAATGAGAAAAATAAATGATAAAATGATTTTTTTTCTTCTGGGTAGTTACATTTGATTTGTAAGATCAAATGGAAAGTCCATTTTGAGTTCTTTGAGGATTGTCCATACTTCTTTCTAAAGAGGCTGTGTTAGTTTGCAGTCCCACAAAGAAAGTATGTTCCCATCCACGCCAGCATTTGCAGCTTTGGGACATTGTGATGTGGGCTCTTCTCCAAAGAAGAAAGACTCTAGATTGGGGATCATTTTCCTTCTTGCTTTCCCAGAAATAGAGAATAATGACAGGTGTCCGCCGTGGCACTCGGACGTGGGTTCTCTGCCCAGACCCAGGACATCAGTGATGAATGTGGTTAGAGCTGTTCAGATCAGAGGCCAAGACAAGGCCTCAGTTGGGGGCCGACTACCCTGGGTACCCATCTAGATCTTTGGGAAGGATTCAGAAGTTTAGATCTGGAGACAGGGCCAGAACTAGAAGGAGGCAGAATCTAAGCAGGGGCAGACCTTGCGTTGGACGGCCCTGAGAGTCGAGATCTCCTTAAATTTTGCCCCATGAGTCTCCCCCTGGCCCCATCCCATGTAAAAACCACTCCAGAAGCCTTCAGTGCAGTTCTTTCTGGGCGGCTCTGATGCTCAATCAGGCGTGACAACCGCTTAGTTAGAAAAGTCCAGAGAGGATGTGAGTGTAGAGAGCACAGCGGGTCAGAGGGCTCCTAGATCAGAGGGAGATTTCCTGTGAGCGAGCAGGTGGAGGCCCAGACACAGGACACCACCCACCTTCTGTCTCCACCTGTTGTAACCTGCAGAGGTGATTCAAACTAAACACGAGCTGGTGGAGTAAATTTCATCCAAAGAAAACTGGCTTCACAATGCTCACAAGTGGGCAGTATGGGCTGTCTGCTGCCTTATATTATTATAAATCTGAGTTTGGGGGAGAGTCCTGCCTAGTCCAGCTTTAAGCCCCATCCCTATTACCCCTACTTGAAGGTGACCAGGCTGTTCCCTCCTGGTGGCTTTCCCAGCAGCGGCACAGAATGTGCGGAGGTGGAGTTAAACCCAGGGCATCTTCTTCCATTAGCATCTCAACTTCCATGAGGCGCACAGAGAAGGCGGCTCATGCCAGCCAGTCTCTGCGTCCAGGGTCCTTAGGCCTGGCTCCACACGTGCACTGTCCGTCCCTGTGCACGCTCCATACGTGGCGGAGGAGTTAGCCTCTCAGATGCCACTGTGTCTCCAGGGAACAGGAGAAGAGACAGGGCCAAGACCTTCCCAATGGCCTCCCTTCTCCGGTGCTGGATGGGGAAAGGCAGTGGGGTCTGCTGAGTAGGAGGAATCTGGTCCCCGCTCACCATTTCCTGGCCATGGGTCTTTCCTTTCAGACTCTCAGTTTCCCAAACTATAAGAGAAAATTGAATCAGGTAAGCAACAAGAGTCTCCCACCTGTGAAAGCAATGACTTGACTATAAAGCCTTCTGTAATAGGTGGCCAGTGGGCGACAGGACAGCAGTTGTGAGATACATTTGGGTCAGCGTGGTTGATACTGATCAGATGGGTAAATCCCGACCTTGCAGCCCCTGGGCCTTCTTGAGTTTCATGGGCTCTGAACACAGATGGCCTGGAAGTGACTCTCTGCTAAGTCCCAGCTGTGGTGGAGGGGAGGAAGACGGCTTTGCTGAAAAAGATGGCAGCTTCCCAGCAAGGCGAGGGAGGATCCGCTCTGAACCCTCCCCATATCAGGGCTCTACCAGGAGCCCCACGGAGCACTATTCCCAGTAACTCTTGGTAAAGAGCTGTAAAAGAGAGGAGAAATGGAAGGAGAGGGAGGGAGCTGCAACACAGGGGGCAAAAGGAGGCAGGAGAAAATGAGAGAAAAAGAGGAAGGGAATTTGGAGGAGAAAAGAAAAGCTTTGGAGACTACAGGTCAAAAAGCAGCATTGACCGAGCCCGCTCCCCAGCTGAAAGCCTGCGTCACAGTTAGGCAGGACAGGGGAATGCCTTGGGGGAAGCAGGGTGAAGAGCACCCCACATGTCCCTACATCATTTTTCACAACAGCACTGTCACAAAATAAAGTGTGTAAGGTGGAAGTTAATCCGAGACCCGTATTGGCAGATACACAACAAGAAAGACGAGAAGTTCCGAGATGGCTGCGTTGCCCTTTGAGAATGCACAGAACAGAGCAAATCGGGGGTGCGGACGAAGCCCGGCCGTGCCTGTGACGGGGCCTGGCTCACGCCCCGGAGCCCGCAGAAACCAGAGCTCCACTTTGTCTGCCGGGCCCAGAGGCTACACGTGTTTCCCAAAATGTTCTTCTATGTATTTATGCTTCCGAAGTGTTTGTTTAAAGACGGCTGTAGCTACTAAATTAGCAGCTTGTTTTCTATTTCTATAACTGCTCATTTGGAAAACTGGATCGAAGATAGCTCTGACATCAAAGGAGCCAAAGTTCCAGAGAGAATTCAGCTGCCTGTGTCTGAAAACCTCTGCGGCTCCGAGGCCTGGGTTACCGCAGGACCCCTGGACTCACACAGGCCAAGTACCAGGGGGAAAGTGCAGCAAGCAGTTACCAGGACCGCTTCCCCCATCCACAGACCAGCCACCCTCTCCTGGGAGAGCTGACAACTGCAGCAAAGTGGCTGTCACCTGTGTAGGTGGGTCACAGATGGTACAGATGTGCCATGCTGGCCTATATGCTCCACCAGCCCAAGTCCTAGGCCAGTGATTTTCAACCACTGTGCCGTAAATGTTTTTACAGATCATTAAAGCACAGTCAGGATATTCCTTTTTCTTTTTTTTTTTTTCTGAGCAACGTAGTTTAGATGTGCCATGGAAGTTTAACTATAGGTTCAAGTGTGCCGTGAGATTAAAAAGGTTGAAAAACATTGCCCTAGGCTCACAGCCCCCAGAGTCCTTACTCAGGGTCGTACAGAACTGGTTAGTCAGGGTCAGCTGTTTTTCAATGGGGCAACTGGAGGAAAGATGTGTTCACTCAATAAAGGGGTGCGACCTTGGGCAAAAGGAAGGAAAGAAGAAATTCAGAGTGTGGTTTTCTGAGTTTCTATGTGGGAAGGATAATGTCAAACTGAAGGACACTCTTGCCCAAGAAAAGAACTCAGAAAACATAACTCTGACTCCATATATACTTTCTCTTAGAACCTTCCTCTCTCTCTGACATAGGACATTCCCACTGTATAGTTGAAGAAAATGAGGCTAACTAACTTGATGAAGGCATTACAACTGGTAAGAGCAGAGCCAGGACTCAACTCACAGTCGAACTATCATGTCCTGGCCTCAGTCTTCTCATCTGTCAAATGGGAACAATAATTACCCCATAGATGGGCTGTGAAGATTCAGTGAGTTCTGGGATGAGATGCACTTGGACCCATAGCATCATGAATGCTTAATACATGCTAGCTATGTCGTTATTACAGTATTAGTATGACAATTTCTGGCAAGGCCCTATTTTGCCAAGAGACCTAGGACCAATGGCAAATGAAAAATGTTTAAAGGAATTGGAAATATTTAAGCTGCAAGAAGATTACAGAGCAACAGGGTCTTAAACTTTAAATGTCCAAAATGTTACTATGAAAAAGATCAGACTTTCTCAGCTCTTTCCTGGAAGGCAAAATTAGGGGCACTGGAAGAAAATACGAGGTATGAGACTTAAGCTCCTGGTCCAGGAGACATTTCTAATGAATGAACTCCCTAAACAAAAAGGTCTAGTGTGGCCTTTCCCTCTTAGGGGGAGCAGAGTGGCCATGGCCAAGATGCCCACGGGGGAGGGAAACATCAGACAGAGACCGACTAGCCTCCAGTTTCAGGCCAGACTTCCCAGTGAAGAACTTGCCCATCAGTCACGGCGAAGGATGAGATCTCCCGGCCAGCAGCTCCAAATCACTGGACCTGGCCTCCCAGATGGATTTGGCTTCTTCCAGAGTCCAAATTACTATGTCAGATCAGCTCGATGAAAGTAATTGCATACGTTCCTAATGCCGCAATTAAAGAAACTCATTGGCAAGCGGTGTTCAGCAAAAATCCATTTTTAGAGTTTTTCCTTTTTTATTAGCCGCTCTCCCATAGAAATAGTCCACGCATGCAGTAATTCAGAAGCCAATATGTGGAAACTTTCCGAGGAGCCGGAGGATGTAGCAAACGTGGAAATGAATTGCAGTCAGAGATAACAGCAGGGCTGAAGCAGAGACTCATAACTCCTGAGAAAAGCAGCCCTCAGTTTGGTCTGGGTGCCTGGCATTGTGTCAGACCTGAGGGGATAAATCTGGTGATGGATCGCTCCCTTCCTGGTGGTCTGTGTGTGCGTTCCAGCCTGAACCCCACTTTGTTGCTCACTAAGAGATCTATTCTGGATGCCTCTGTGGGTGTAAGAATTGCAAATGAGAAATGAGCAGCGAAAGAACAGGAAATAGAACCATTGTGTAGAGTGATGGGCAGAGCAGGACTGGAGGTCGTAATAGTCCACGTTGCAGCTCCCCAGTTCGGCCACACATTGTGTAAGTAACCATAGATAGTATGTTCATGAATAGGCATCACTGTGTTCCAATAAAACTTTATTTACAAAGACAGGTGGTAGGCCAGATTTAATTGTTCTAAATGACAAAAGCAAAACACAAGATTGTATATTTATTGTGTTGCAACTATATATTAATAAAATATAAATAAAATGCAAATGGTCCAGGAGGAAACGTGTGTGAGTGAGTTAGGACAATGGAATTTGGGTGGACTTGCTTTCTTATTTCAGAGGAAAGCCAGGACTCCCTGGTTACCTGACCACTCAGGACTAACACAGACCCTTGCAAGGACTGGGCATGAAGCGGCCCAAATTCTCATGTCCCAGACATGGTATGGTCCTGGGGCACTCTCAATGCCTGTATAGCTAGTAAATGAACACTCAGGAAGGCTGGCCTTTCCAGTGCTTGGCCAAAAGCTTGACTTAGGAGCCTGTTTTTGTCTGCTAGTGAAGCAAATCAAGTTTTAGCTGGAGTTTGGGTCCAAGGCTTTGTCTATTTTAGCTGAAGAAGTTGCCCTGGGCTGGGATCTGATGTCCTGAAGATTGAGCCAGAAGAAACCAGTATCCAGGGCAGTGAGTTGGCTCATGTGGGGGTTGAGGTCACTGACATCAAGAGAAATGGCCCAGGAGATGACAGCCCAGAAGGCTGAAGGGGGACAAAGTAGAGGCAGTTCTTTTGTGGCTAGAGGCACTGGCTTTGGAGTCAGATAGCCAAGATAGCCCTGGGCTCGACCCCTGGCTCCTGTGCTGACCAGCTACATATCCTCTCACTTTTCTGAGCCTTGGTTACCATATTGGCCTGGTAAGGATGATAATACCCCCACTGGGTTGTCATGACCATTAAATAAGGGATGTATATAAACCCTCAGCACAGCGTCTGGCTCAGAGGGACCTTCCGTAATAGTGGCTCTTAGTCAGTTTAACGGGGGTGGAGCAGGGGTCAGAGCTATAGAATGAGCCACACCACAGCAGCTGAGATGGTTTCCCTGCAGGATCCTCACTCTGGACCTCTGGACCATCAGGGATGGTGCGTGGTCTCCTTTCTGAGGCTGGAGGGCAGAGGCTTTGCAGGAAAAATGTTAAGGACACAGGAGCCAAAGGGGTCATCTTGATGGGCAGGGTCAAGGTTGAGACTTAGGTGTCTGGGTCAAGCCAGGTGGAGGAGTCACCCAGACCAACTGGAAGTCAAGAGCCTCAGATGGGAGAAGACTCCACATCAGAGAGGCCGACTCTGTGTCAAAGTCATATCATCACGGAGACAGAGCATGTTGCCAGGACCGGAAGAAGAGCAAGGTTAGAGGGCATTCAGTCTAAAGAGGACGGGGTGCCCAGACCCTCCTAATGTGGATGGGAGGGGCTGTTCAGAGTGAAGCTGGCTGTGAGTTTTAGGGTCGGGCATAGGATTATGCAAACAGGTGAATACCTTGGGGGAAGCAGGGTGAAGAGCATCCCTTCACAGGGAGAATCTTCACAGGAGAATCTTTTACCATACACTAAGAAACGTGGTTATAGTGATAAATTTTATTTTATGTGTGTCTTCGCCATGATTAGAAATAAAAATAAAATCCAACTGGATATTCACCAAATGTAACGAAAGAACACAAGTACCAAAATAAACACATTTTAGCGCTTGCAAATAAAATGCATTAAAATGAATACATTTCTGAACTTGAAAAATAAGGAAAACTCTTTCACAGAGTCTGATAGAGGTGACCCTGATGGTAAAGTTAGTAGTAAAGGATCTGCCCTCTATGTTTTGAAACATGTGTCTGCAATGTTGGTAGAGTGTTGGAGAGGAAGTGAGTGGTGGAGAGGAAGTCTCCCAAGAGCAGGGGATGGCGTGTGGAAAGGCGCCGAGGTCTGGAGGTCTCTGACTAGGGGAGAAGTCTCATTGGAGTGGAGGCTCAGCAGGGAGGCAAGTGACGTGGCAAGAGGCAAACAGGGTGAGTGGTAGCGAGAGGCAAAGCTTCCAATATTGTCCTGCCCCTCCCTTTGTAAATGGATACCAACTAACTCTCAGCTCAGCTCCATAGAAAAGTAGATGCATTTTTCTCATTCATCACTTACCACAACTCTATGGGAACTGCTCTCATTGTCCTCACAGGACAAGTGAGGAGGCCAAAGCTGAGAGAGGTTGTCACTTGCACTCAGCCCATAGTTTGGAAGTAGAAAAGCCAGAGCTCTTAGCTGTGTGACTTTGGACTGATTTCCTAACCTCTCTAAGCCTTTTCATCAGTATCAGTGGAAGCTTTCCTGGTCGCCTTGCTGGGGTATAACAGGAGATGATGATGGAGATGTGATCCCTGGAGGGCTTGAAACGCTGGGCAGAGTGCTCTGAATTCAACCTAATCAGCAAAAGGAAACCACTGCAGATTTTGGAACTTTTTAGTCTTTAAAAGCTCTCTTCTTGGCCCCAGGTAAAAAATGAATCCAGCTTTGCCTGGAATGATTGTCTGGAAGTGGCTTTCAAAGAAAGTCTTAGAAAATCACATCATATGGTGTTTGTAAAAATCCCAGAGGAATAAGAAAAAAGAACCCTTTTCACAAGTGAGGAATGATTTCAAAAGCTGGCCTTTCCGCACCCGCCTGTCTCTCTGTCACTGCCCCTACACCAGACCTCTGCCCAGAACCTGGCTGTGGCTCAGGGCAGCCCCCACACCCCCGCACCCTGACACCTGCCCTCGGAGGGAAAACGAAGTGCAGCCTCGGCCCTTCTCCTTCACAGTCCTCCCTCCCGCCTTCAGAGCAAAGTGCCCAGGCCTGACCATGGGGAGGGCTGGGAGGGATGGTGGCACCCCCCGCTGCCTCTCAGGTCACTGCTCAGACACTGAGAAGTCAGTGTCCAAGGCTGTGGCTGTCCCTTCAGACCCTACGACATTATTAGGACTTTTCTCCAAAGCAGAGCTCTGATGAGGTACAAGCCGTTACCTTGGAGGGTGACATCCTATTCCTTTAGTTTAGATTAATCCCTGACACCAAGGAAGCCTCCTGACCCTTGGAGCCAGGGCCATAAAAGGCACTCACCCCATTCTTTCTTTCAGCCAGCTCCAGTGGTGCTTGAACCATGTGTCAGAGGCTAGACTGGGCTCCAGTAAACAATAGTGGCTCTTGCTGAGCAAAGGCAGTTTGATGTCATGAGTAAGTTGGTGGAATCTGAAGCCAGGTTACCTGGATTCAGAGCTGACTCTCCCACAGCAGCTGCGTGACCTTGCACAAGTTACTTAACTTCTCTGTGCTTCAGTGACATCTGTGATAAAAAGGGATCACACAAATGCCCACGACACAGAGTCAATAGGGGCAAGACTATTAAAATACTGCCTGTCAGGCATAAGCACTGATCAGGCGCCAGCTACCATCTTTATTACGTCTGGGGCTTCCTGGGTCAGGTCAAGGGGCAGAGAGGATAAGAGAGGTCCAGGCAGTCTGAGTCTGTGGGAGCTACAGCAGCTCAGGCAGGGAGAGAGGAGCCTGGCTCTCTGCTGACATAGGCTCAGTGGGACAGGGTGCCAGCAAAGAAGAGGCAAGAAGGGGAAGGCCCACCTAGAAACAGCAAAGCAGATGGTAGAATCGGCTGTGGGGCAGCATGTTAGACGGCCTGAATTAGGAGGTTCTCCCTCCCAATATACACCAGGTTCTGGCTCAAGCATGGTACACTGAATGTTTTATTTAAACTCCAAAATATCTTCCAAGTTCCTGAGTCTTGTTGTTCTCAGTCTGTCTCCAGAGGGCATCAGAAGCAAATTTCTAAAATGCTGAAGACCCCCGAGAGCCACCCAAGAAGTGAATACTTGGGAGAACGGATTGCACCTCACCAAGCTCGGAGAAGCTGGCCCCAAAGATAGATGGCAGCGATGCAGTGTCAAGAAGCAAACTACAGAACAGTGTGCCCGGTGGGAGCCTCACCCTGCCCGTCTCACCCCAGCCAGGGAAGCAGTGCCTCTCCCCAACTGTTGGCTTGACCCTCAGAGGTCACCGGTAACCATGTCTCCTATTTGCTTTACCCAGGGCCTCCATGGCCAATACCTTCCCCAGGCCTTTTGTCCACTGAAGCTCAGGTAGAAAGAGTCTGATGAACTGATCCGCTGTTAAGAGTTGACAGCCTTCACCTTTTAGAACTGTGCCCATCCGACCTAAGATCCAATCACAGCCTCATATGTCTGGTCTGAGGCTGAGATGTGCTAGAAATGAAAGCTACATGCTCAGTTGCAAAGACTTAGTCCAAAAGAAAAAGAAAAAGAATGTACATTATCTCAGTAAAATGTCTTATTTGATAACTAGGTGGAATGCTAATACTCTGGATATATTGGATGAAATAAAATATATTAATCTCACCTGTTTTTAGTCTTGTTGCTGTGAGACTTTTACTGGCCAGTGCTACCATAGGGGGAGAGTGCATTTCAGGAGACATATCACCACCCTTGCCCAAAAGAATGTCTCAAGTCTCAGCTGTGGACTCAGCTCAGGAGTGCGGCTTTCTGCCTTGAACTGGGCCATATAATCTATCGTTCTCTTTGCAACAGAATATCAGCCCTGCTATATCCTTTTTGCTGCCATAATGAATTACTACAAAGTCAGTGACTTAAAATAACACAAATTTATTCTCTTACGACTTGAAAGGTCAGAAGTCTGAAATCAGATTCACTAAAGATGAGATGTCAGCAGGGCTGTTCTTTTCTGGAAATCCTGAGGGGAAAATGTGATTCTTCGCCTGGTTCAGCTTCTCCCGTCTGCCCGCCTCCCCTGACCCATGGTCCCACATCGTCTCATCTTTGCTTCCGTCACCAAGTCACCCCCTTCTGGATTTCTTGCCTCCTCTTGTAAAGACCCCTGTGATTATATTGGGCCCACCTGGCTCATCCAGGCTATCTCCCTACCACAAGCCCCTTAGCTTATTCACACTTGCAAGGCCCCTTTTGTCCTGTAAAGTAATATCCACAGGTTCTGGGATCAGGATGTGGACTCCGTGGGAGCCATTATTCAGCTTCCCACACCTGCTTATTCCATCCCAGCCTCCAATTTAGAAGTCAAAAGTTGGAGTATGAAGAGTCACACAGCACCATGACTCGTAGCCCCGGAAAGGAAAACGCAGAAATTATCCTGTCTGCATCCTCCCTTCAGGACAGTGAAGTCCTGGGGTCCCAGTCTTTGTGCACATGAGGCAGTGAGGCCCAGAGAGGGCCTCACCCAGCCAGGGAGAAGAGAAACCTCATCCCGGCTGCCGTGCATGGGGCGGGCCAAGGCAGTCTGCCTCCTCCCCTTCTTTGCAAACACACTACTCTGTGATCTTGTCGGAGGGAAGAGCCCACTCTCAAAGACCACCTTCGGGTTGACAGCCCACCAGCTCCTTTGGAAGCAGCCCAGATGTGTGGCTGTATCAGGGGACCCATCGCGAGAAGGCTCAGGTAAAACTGCAATCAAAAGGGCAGCAGAAAACTGATGAAAAGCAGATGGTGGACTTGATGGAGCCCACACTGCGATTCACAACATGCCAGGCCAGTGACGGAGGTTTTATTAATCAGGGATGGAAGGAAGGAAGTTGGGCTGGAGGCAGCAGGAGGCCATGTGGATCTGTGCGGGGTGGGGCTGCGGGAGGCCCGGTGCAGCCATAGTTTTTCTTCCCTGACAGATCCTCCTGAAGCCTAAAGACCTCCCCCCTGCTTCTGTCTCTTTGCCACTTCTCCACCATCTCACCCCCACCCCACCCCCACCGCCTCATTCATCTCTGTCCTTCTGAGTCACTTATTTTTAGCCATGTCAGCAGATGATTCACTGTTCACCGGGGAAGTGGAGTCAGGGAAAGGAAAACATTTCGTTTTAAGGAACAGGGAGATTTTGTTGCGGTGTGTTCCACCATCTGCTCCCTCTGGGCTGTCACTGCCAGGCCCGTCTCGAGCAGGTGTGTCCGAGGGAAGGCTGGCAAGCAGCCCTCCCCGGCGGAGTGGCTCTCGGATCTGGAGGCCAGCCCCCCTCGCTGGTCTGCAGGAGCCAAGGGACCACTCTGTGAGTCTGGGACCGGGGCAGTGATGGAGTGTGGCCACGGGATGGAGAACAAGGACACTACCAGCCTTAGGAGGCGGGAGACCGAAGTTCAAGTCCTAGGCCCAGTATCCATTCACTCTGGGACCTTGGACAAGTCACAGAGCTCTGACTCTGAGTCTCCTGTCTCTGGTGTGCAGGGAACAGCAGGGATTCTCACTTCACAGGGCTGTTGAGACGATCAGAGGAGAAAATGAGTGCGAACGTTATTTTTTATTTTTTTATTAAATCATAGCTGTGTACATTAGTGCAATCAAGGGGCACAATGTGCTGGTTTCATATACAATCTGAAATATTTTCATCAAACTGCTTAACATAGCCTTCATGGCATTTTCTTAGTTATTGTATAAAGACATTTGTATTTTTATTTACATATTCCTATCTGGTTTGTGTGATCCTTTTC
>CAUYRH010028506.1:0-31358 GCA_963574655.1 Perodicticus potto
TTTCTTTTTTTTTTTTTTGAGACAGAGCCTCAAGCTGTCATCCTGGATAGAGTGCCGTGGCATCACAGCTCACAGCAACCTCCAACTCCTGGGCTCAAGTGAGTCTCCTGCCTCCGCCTCCCAAGTAGCTGGGACTACAGGCGCCCGCCACAATGCCCGGCCATTTTTTGGTTACAGCCGTCATTGTTGTTTGGCAGGTCCGGGCTGGATTCGAACCCGCCAGCTCAGGTGTACGTGGCTGGCGCTTCAGCCCCTTGAGCCACAGGCGCCGAGCCCTACAGTGAGATCTTAAGACCCAAGTCTAAAAACAGCATTTTTGTTTCTTTTTAAGACAGAGTCTCACTTTGTCACCCTTGTAGAGTGCCATGGCCTCACAGTTCACAGCAACCTCAAATTCTTGGGCTTAAGCGATTCTCTTGCCTCAGCCTCCCGAGTAGCTGGGACTACAGGTGCCCTCCACGCCTGACTATTTTTTAGAGACAGGGTCTTGCTCTTGCTCATGCTGGTCTTGAACCCGTGAGCTCAGGCAGTCCACCTGCCTTGGCCTCCCAGAGTGCTGGGATTACAGGCGTGAGACACTGTACCCGGCCTAGCATTTATGTTTTATATGCACCTTATAAGACAAAAGCTGAAGGTAATTTAATATAATTTTTTGAAAATAATTTTGTGGGCTTGGCGCCTGTGGCTCAATGGGCTAAGGCACCAGCCCCGTACACCTGAGCTGGTGGGTTCGAATCCAGCCCAGGCCCTCCAAACAACAATGACGGCTGCAACCAAAAAATGGCCGGGCATTGTGGGGCGCCTGTAGTCCCAGCTACTTGGGAGGCAGAGGCAGGAGACTCGCTTGAGCCCAGGAATTGGAGGTTGCTGTGAGCTGTGATGCCACGGCACTCTATCCAGGGTGACAGCCTGAGGCTCTGTCTCAAAAAAAAAAATAATAATAATAATTTTGTGCATGAAACAGAGTTATGTTTTTCTTTTTTTGAGACAGAGTTTCACTGTGTTGCCCTTGGTAGAGTGCCTTGTCATCCTAGCTCACAGCAACCTCAAACTCTTGGTCTTAAGTCATTCTTTTGCCTCAGCCTCCCAAGTAGCTGGGACTATAGACGCCTGGCTATTTTTTTGTAGTTGTCCTTGTTGTTTAGCAGGCCTAGGCCAGGCTTGAACCCACCAACCTTGGTGTATGTGGGCAACACCCTACTCACTGAGCTACGGGCACCGAACCCATAAAACAGAGTTTTGACTGCAACCTGTCATATGAGATTTGAACTAGGAATTAAAGGAAAATAAACAAAAGCAAGTAATATTTGCTGTGATCTTTGAAGAGTACATAAGTCTCACTCTCAGTCTTAATCAGTGTTCTAGACCACTGGAGAAATACCGTACAATTAAGGCATTTGAACTATTAAATCATCTCTGATGAAGGCTAGTGGGGAAGGATAAAGCTTAGCATGTGAGGCAAAAGGGATTCCCAGCAGGAAGCCCTCAGCTCAGCTGTCCTGGTCACCGAGGGGCTGGCTGCCCCTGGAGGTGTGGGGTGTCCTCTGCTCTGCACACAGGCAGATTCTCAGCCCCAAGAAGACAGTGGAGGATCATGGCCAAGTCTGCCCTGTTCATTCCTCCTACGTTTTCTAGTCAGATAAGCCAGATAAGTTTCATCCTCTGGGCAGGATGAAAATAAATGGTCATATTGAAAGCAAAGAAAGACACACCAAGCTCCCACAAGACGGGAAGCACCAGGAGTGAGGAGGAAGCATTCACCCCATCTCCCTTCTTTGAGCTCTGTCTCATCATGCTTAGGAGTTCACCCACACCTTCAAGAGGGTGCTCCCCAGAAAAGCCGCTGTTCCTGTGGATCCTCTTTGGCACCTCGGAGGGGAGTTGAGGTTTTGTCCTAGCAGTCTCTGACAGATGCATTAATTTAAATCAATTACGAGGCCCCTCTACTTAGGTCTTTGTTTTTTTGTTTTTTTTTTAATTTTATTAAGTCATGATTGTGTACATTAGTGCAATCATGGGGCACAATGTGCTGACTTCATATACAATCTGAAATATTTTCATCAAACTGTTTAACATAGCCTTCATGGCATGTTCTTAATCACTGTATGAAGACATTGGTATTCTGCATTTAGTAAGTTTCACCAGTACCCTTCTAAGATGCACCGTAGGTGTGAACCCACCAATCGCCCTCCCTCCACCCATTCTCTCCCTTCCCCTCCCGTCCCTTGCCCTTTTCCCCATATTCTTGTGCTATAATTGGGTTTTAATCTGAAAGCTATAAATTAGCTTCATATTAGGGCTGAGCACATTGGATACTTTTTCTTCCATTCTTGAGATATTTTCCTAAGAAGAATATGTTCCAGTTCCATCCATGTAAACATGAAAGAGGTAAAGTCTCCATCTTTCTTTAAGGCTGCGTAATATTCCATGGTGTACATGTACCACAATTTATTAATCCATTCGTGGGTCAATGGGCACTTGGGCTTCTTCCATGACTTAGCAATTATGAATTGGGCTGCAGTAAACATTCTGGTACATATATCTTTATTATGATGTGATTTTTGGTCTTCTGGATGTATACCTAATAAAGGAATTATAGGATCAAATGGCAGATCTATTTTTAGATCTCTAACTGTTCTCCAATCATCCTTCCAAAAGGAATGTATCTACTTAGGTCTTTGAATTTAATTTCCCTGTCTAATCTCAAATGATACACAGCCGGATTGCCCCCATATGGCTTATCAGAGACGCGCTGTGAGATCCGGGCACAAAGTTTAAGATGGCAGTAACAGAGAGATCCCCTAAATTTGAACAAGCCCTCTGCCACTGTCAAGTTTCCTGGGAAAACTTAATTTTAGGATTGAATTTCCTTGCAAGTTAAAGTTTAAATGTGGTGAAATCCGAAAGAGTTAAAAGTCTAAAATAAAATTCTCTTGGCCCTTACATACATTAAATTACTTCAGTGAACATTTATTGCACACTCACTTGTGTGTTCTTCTGAGTGTTGGGGATGTATCAGTGAATAAAACAGACCTTCGTTTCCCTTCCACTCCCTCCTCTCCCAATTTCTGCCCTCCTGGAGTTGAAGTCCTAGAAGGTTCTCTGCAATGGTTTGTGAACAGCCTCTCCCAGAGCCTGTGTGTTGTCCTGGGGTGCTGCAGCCTCACTGGAGTGATTCCTTGGCCCTCCAGAACCCTGTTTCATTCAGGGCTATGGCCAGCACACTTTCACGATCAGGTGTTAACACTTTGAATATTATTCCTACCTCTTTCCTTCCTCTGAATCATTTGAATGAATGAGAAAAAGCATAGTAGATAGATTAGGTGAAATTATAGAGGAATTATAGTTACAGATTCTATAATCATAGGGACTTGTTTCTACTTACAGATGAAAGCTAGCTTGAAGCTCGGAGTTCTGTTAGACCCCTCCCCCCCCACCCCCGCTCTGTCACTGCAGTGCAGGAGAACAAGGCAGGTATCCCCTTTGTACCCCTCCCTCCCACCCTCTCCACTGCAGGGATGGAGCTTGCCCAGGGGTAGGGGTGGAGGGGGAGGATGGAGCTTATGCCCTTTGTCAACAGCAGAGTCAGGCCTGGGGGGCCATGAGTAAAGGACCTGCCTTGAACTCCAGAATTTAAGGAATGCGAATAAACCCCCGATCAAGGTCAGATTTAATGCCTTATTTTTTAAAAGTCAGAATTAATACGAAAAAGTCCTTGATGAACAAAATACCAAAAATTTAAAGACAGGCTTAGTTTCTGACTTTCCCTTTGCCTCACATTCCAGGATGGCTCAGCAGGGCCCTGGTACTAATCTTGCCTTAAACTTTGTGCCTCTGGTGAATGCCTCCCTTACCTCACCCTCGTGCTGGGCCCGGGGGGCACCTTGTTCCCAACCAGAAAAAGGAAGGCACTGGGCCATTCTGAGCTTAGGCAGCTAATTCTTCCTAAATTTACAAAATCCAGCAAGTTACTTCACCTATCCTGGGGGCACGAGGCAAAGGCTAAAGACCAGTGAAGATTTTTGCCAGACCTTCATGGTCTGTCCAGAAATCATTCTTCATGGAAACAGTAGTGGCCCTTTCTGAGAATGAAAGGTAAGGGACTATTACTAATTATGCTGGGACAATAGACACGAGATGGGATTGTGTTAAGCAAATTAGGAGGCACGGTCACTCTGTCAACCAACAAGAAGGAAAAACTATTACCAAATTTAGCTTCCTTATCCCTTGTGTCAAGTGGAAGTCCCAGGGAGTAGGAAGGGAAGGACGTCAATTGTGCAGTCACCACAGGGACAACTAGCAGTGACCTCATCTTCCATTCTGCTCCATTTTCTTAAAAGAACTGTCTTTGGAGGGGGGTGGTAGATTAGCTAGTCCTCGCTTAATTACCCACATCAATCGTGTGAGTTCATTCTTCTGAAGGTGCTTCCAAAGAAAAGTTACGGATTCTAAATGTGAAAATAAAGTGACTGAAATTAATCAACGGGTGACCCATTTGTTCTTCTTATATTTACTTGAGTTACACATTTTATTTCTTCCAGGGGACAACAAATCGTTTCCTCTTCAAACATCTTAAACTATAAAACTTTCAACTGTACTGAAAGACGCAGCGGATCTTTTTTTCTTCCCTCTCCTTTGAAAGGAATCGAAGCAGAAATACAATGGGAGAGCCTTAACGTGAATATTCAGGATGAATGATGATAATTCGGGTGATAAGACAGAAGATGAATTGCAATCCTTATTTATCAGCGATACAAATGGAAATACGTATACATACGACCCCATGTCACCACCGACACAAAACCCTTCAACCAGGGATGTGACTTGGAGCTCTGCCAACCCAGATGACATGGTGGTCGGTTATAAAACTGACCCTGCTGGGGACAATGGTGAAAATATTTCTTTAAGCCATCAGTACACTGAAGTACTTGATCACCAGAAGTCTTCAAGTGATTTCATTGGAAAGCAGGTGTTAGACAGGCACAAGGGTCCCATTCCTCAGTCACCTGCTTTTGTTGCACATGCAGAGAAGCGTGAAAATCTGCATGACAATTGTCATTCCCTACAAGCAGTTCAGGACCAGAGTGTTCAGCCACCTCTGCCTTTTGTGTGGAAGCCTAATGATGATTGGAACTGTGCAGACTGCTCTTTTGCCTTGGAGCTAAACCAAACATTTGAGGTGAAAGTGGGTAAAGTTAACAGCACCGAGTCACATCATGCCTTTGAAAAGAGACCATCTTTGCACGCTACCCCAAGTCTGCCACCAACCAGTATGAGAAGTGGAAATACATCTGCATTACGCTCTTCCACTTGGACACCTTCCCATTCTGATAAGATTCATGTAGGAGAAACTAGGTATGATCCAAAGAGCTTTGAAAACCCTCAAGCCATTCCATCAGAGGCCCAAGACTCAACTTACCCAGCATGTTCTGATGTCGTGATGCAAACTGAGGTTTTTGTTCCAGATACTGAAACTCAGTATCAATATTCTTCAGGAAAGGTCACCAGTGAGTGCACAGATGGGTCACAGGAACAACGAGTTGGAGAAGAAGAGATACAAGCTCTAACAGCAGTTTCTGATGGCATGGACGTCCCCAATGGGTCCGTATTACAAGAGTTCTTTTGTTTATCTACAGATGAACCAAATAGTGCAACGCATTCACTGAGCTCATATGGGCAAAAGGACATGGGCCAAAATCTAAGAGAGACAGTGTCCAATTGTCTTATTGATGATGAATACCCTTTGGTGGTGCCAGCTTTTGATAAAAATAAAGCCCAAGTGCTGAATCCAGAACATAAAGTTACTGTGACTAATGACACCCAAATTGCCTCCAATGAAAAGGATTTGGGAATCCAAAATTGTATCTCAGAATTGATACTAAATGGCTCCCCAGGACAAAACATGGTTTCATCATTTGAATTGACTTGGGATGAAAATAAGAAGGTCCTCAGCACAAATAAAATGGTTTGTATGTCAACACCAATCCTGGAACCCACAAATATAACCTTTTCTGTGTCACCTATCCAAGTGACAGAGAAATGTAAAAAAGTGGAGAGGAATAATCGAGAGCTTAAAAACTCACCCAACTTGAAGGGGGCACCTGTCAACATGGCTAAACCTAGTCTAGGAAAATCAACAAGCAAAACAAATACCCTAACAGGCTGCAAAGTTAGAAAAACTGAAATTATAAGTTACCCAAGACCAGACTTCAAGAACGTTAAAGCTAAAGTTATGTCCAGACCAGTGTTGCAGTCCAGAGACTCTGCGTTATCAAAGGTTCCACCCAAAACTCAGGTGACCAGTGCCTCTTTC
The DNA here is from genome assembly GCA_963574655.1 of Perodicticus potto. NCBI lineage: Eukaryota > Metazoa > Chordata > Mammalia > Primates > Lorisidae > Perodicticus > Perodicticus potto. The sequence continues at coordinate 6,314 of CAUYRH010028506.1, forward strand.
CCCTTATCAGCATCTTCCTCAAAACAGTTGACCGTTTTGAATAAAACACCAAGATCTGACTTGACCGCAGACACAAAAGCAGAAATCCTAATTAACAAGACGCATAAGCAGCAATTTAATAAACTCATTACTAGCCAGGCTGTGCATGTTACAACTCATTCTAAAAATGCTTCCCACAAGGTTCCAAGAACAACATCTGCCGTGAAATCGAATCGGGAAGATGTTGACAAAGCAAGGTCTTCTAATTCACCACGTGAGACCGGGTCCGTGACTGGGTCCGTCGCAGCCTTATTTCAGAAGATCAAAGGCATACTCCCTGTTGAAATGGAAAGTTCAGACTGTTTGGCAATGACATATGTTTCCAACATCGATAGGATTAGCCCTGAAAAGAGGGATGAGAAAGAAAATGAGGCACCTATGGAAAAACAAGAACTGAAACAGATTATGAAAGAGACTTTTGAATATGGGTCTCTGTTTATGGTAAGTGAATTTTTTTTTTTTTATGCTTCAGGGAATAGTGGAGAGAATGGAGCAATTAGTTATCCATCAGTCAATAGTATTGCAGAACCAGCTTTGCACATTTGGTTTCAGGCCTTAATTCTTTGTCTTGTCCGAATATATTAGAGTGTTAATAGATGACAATAGAACATTGGCATATTGGGGAAAATCAGGATTTTTCCTCAATATCAGTATTTTGTATCAAGTACCAATGTTCCTTTTGATGTTACGCTAAAAGAACTAAGTTATTTCAATATTTCAGGATAGTTATTTGAAGTGAAATGCCTGACATAATCACCTTATATTTTGCTTTTCAGAAAAAAATATTTTCTAAATTTGAAACTAGAGTGGACCCCATTTAAGAAATGCTAGGAAGAGCTGGTAAACATATCAACATAAAAATAACTCCTGGTCTCCTGTTGCTGAGGAGCTGGCGCTGGGAAATAGAGCCCTCTTTTGTGAGCCCTGTTCTTAGTTCTGCTTCTAACCAGCTAATATGCTTTTAGGCAAGTAATTCTGCAGATCCTAAAGTGAAGGAATTGGACTAGTGAATGTCCACAGTTTCTTGCAGGCCTAAACATCGATCCCTGGCACAAAAAATAAAACCTGTTTATTTACGTACAGTGAAAAAGCAGTGTAATTTTCCATAGCACCTGTCAGATATTGAGGGGTACCTAAGAGTTCTCTTTCCAGTATAAAGAATTCATATGCAGTCCAAAGATTTCCTTTCTTGAAACATGTGTATAGATATATATTTTTTGATTGTTGGGGATTCATTGAGGGTACAAGGAACCTGGTTACAATGATTGCTTGTGTTAGATAAAGACCCTCTTATAATAGTGCCCTGCATCATGTGTGTATTTTTGACAATAGTATAAAGAAGCTATTTTTCTGGGTTTTAAAAGCATTTGACAGGCTACTCTTGGGTGCTGTGTACTCATCCTCAGGACTATTTTTGGCAGTGGGGACTTAGGTGTATTTTCAGCCTCACACAGGCTGTCCTTGGGTGCTTGTCCTCTGGGGCAGGAATTGAGGGTGGGTGCCAGGGGAGGGAGGCAGGTGTGATATGGACAGCTTGCCCTTTGGAGGGCAATGGCTCCAGTAACCATAGCATGGCAGGTGGTGAAGTGCTGTTTTAGAAATGTTTTCAGGGTCCTTGGTGGCCACCTGAGAGGAAACATCAGGTCCTTTAGGAGATAAGGTTAGGAGAGCGAAGATGTTCCTGAGCTGGGTCTGTGGAGAGAGGTTTTGGCTCTAACAATAAATATCTTCTCTGCTGGGAAAAATGGTACACCAGGAATTTCTAACCTAACAAGTTTGTCCATTCTTTCAAAAATCAGATTTTATTTTTACGTTCTCTTGTAGTCAAACTTAGAAAAAACATATCATTTATGCTTTCACATTTCGCTAAATTAAATTACACTTTCTTAATTCTAATCAGCATCCTAGCTTGGTGTGTATATTACATAGATAACACATAAAAACAAGACATTTATTCCTCCTTGATTTATAGGAAAGTTTTATTACGTATCAGTCCCCAACTAGCAGGAAAACTTGCATGAAATTTTTTTTTTTAATGACATTTTATAAATTGGTTGTGTAATTTTGCAGCTAAAGATTTTTCCTGATTTAAGCAGTCCGTGTTAGCCTTCCATTTATTTCTCAGGCGCAGAATGCAAGCCTGTTTTTCAGGCTCGCGATGTGGTATTGAAGTGTGGTCGTAGAATCATCAGGTTGAAATGGAGCCCGGTTCAATTTGGAGACACTGCACTACTTCTCATCTTAGGAATCTGGCGGTCAGGATTCCTAATTAGATAGGAAGGACTTTGTAAGTCCTGAAGGATTGTCTCATTCTCAGCACTGGAACTTTTTACTCGCCAACTGATGAACTCATTCTTTTTCCATGATCACCCCTTCCACATTTCCACAGGTGCCTCTGAAGGAAGGTCGGGAGGGCCTGGGCAGACCGTCATAGGCCACGGGCTTTGCACTTATTGTAGACAACAATTTGCTGCCTGTTCCACTGAAACTGGTGTGGGTGTTGATCACTTCAGCGTTCCCAAAGGCTCTAACAGCCTTGAAGCTGTGAACCAGACAGTTCTAGACGGATGTTAGTTTTCTTTTTTTTTTTTTTTTGAGACAGAGCCTCAAGCTGTCACCCTGGATAGAGTGCCGTGGCATCACAGCTCACAGCAACCTCCAATTCCTGGGCCCAAGCGAGTCTGTTGCCTCCGCCTCCCAAGTAGCTGGGACTACAGGCGCCCGCCACAACGCCCGGCCATATTTTGGTTGCAGCCGTCATTGTTGTTTGGTGGGTCCGGGCTGGATTCGAACCCGCCAGCTCAGGTGTATGTGGCTGGCGCCTTAGGCTGTTGAGCCACAGGCGCCGAGCCGGGATGTTAGTTTTCGATGTACTCCCCTGATCTTGCCCTAAATTAGGTCCTGAGTTTACTGAAGCCTTAGGCTGTTTGGGGGTCAGGGTTTATCTGAATCTTTTTTATGTATTTATTTATTTTTTGAGACAGAGTCTCACTTTGTCATCCTCGCTAGAGTGCTGCGGCATCATAGCTCACAGCAACCTCAAACTCTTGGGCTTAAGTGATTCTCTTTCCTCAGCCTCTCAAATAACTGGGACTATAGGCGCCCACCCTGACACCCAGCTATTTTTAGAGACTAGGTCTCACTCTGGCTCAGGCTGGTCTCGAACCTGTGAGCTCAGGTAATCCACCTGCCTCAGCCTCCCACAGTGCTAGGATTATAGGCGTGAGCCACTGTGCCCAGCTCTGAATATTTTTTATTTTTTATTTTTGAGACAGAGTCTCACTCTGGTACCCTGGCTGGAGTGCTGTGGTGGCAGCCTACCTCACAGCAACCTCGAACTCTTGGTCTCAAGCAGTCCTCCTCAGCCTCCTGAGTAGCTGGGACTACAGGTGCCCACCATGAGGCCCATCTAGTTTTTCTATCTTTAGTAGAGACGGGGTCTCTCTCTTGCTCAGGTTGGTCTTGAACTCCTGAGCTCAAGTGATCCACCCACCTTGACCTCCCCGAGCGTTAGGATTATAGGTGTGAGTCGTGGTGCTCAGCCTATCTGCATTTTTGGAAAGGTTCTTGTTGGAAGCAGGTATTTGCTTTTCATTTGCTACAGGGGGTAAATACAGCTCCCCACTCCAGAAGTCGTGCATTTGTGATAGTGTGTTAGATGATAACAGGAGTGGAGAATTATCTAAACGGAAAGCACTCGTTCGTCCAGTGCCTGCCCTGGACCAGGTATGGGGCTTACGAACATTGTGCCATTTGATGTTCCCAGTAAAGCTCAGGTGCTTTACCTACATCATTGTTTACCCAGTAACAATGGGGCAATTGTTAATGACATTTTAATCCTTCAGTGAGGTCACTTAAAACTCACACAGCTGGTAAGTCATAAAATTGAGGTTCAAACTCAGGTCCCCTAATCTGAGTCTTGCCCTTTCTGCCCCACGTATCATAGGGTTTCAAAGTGTTGTGGAATGTTGGCTCTGAAAGGCAATATATGTGATTTGCTAAAGATTCCACTTTTATCAGTTGATGAGAAGTTTGATTTGCTTTTTAAAAGAAGGTTTTCTCTGGGAGATTAACTTAGCCAGCTTTAATTTAACTTGGCCAGAGACAGAAGACCTTTGTTAGTTTGTATACAGTCACCTGCTTTTCTTGGCCAATTCTGTGTTGTTCTTCAGTGCCAGACCATGACCTTCAGCTGTCCTCGGAGGACGTTGGCCTACCAAGTCAGTGTTGAATTCCCCTGCTGTTGAATTCAGTTGTCATCAGCTAGGGCTTTACGTATCTCCACTGGAAATTAACCCTTAGGATTTATTACACAAAGAGTAAAAGTGGGGAATATGCAACATTGAGGTGACGAGGTGGATTTTGGAGCAGTTTCAAATACACTAGATTTTGGAGTAGTTTCAAATACAGTAGATCTTCAAATTGTAGATCTGTCATTCATTGGAAAAGTGACCTCAGGCAAGTCACTTAGTGTCTATGACACTCAGGTTTTTATTTACATAAAGGGAGAATACAAACTGTAGTTTAGAGTGTTGAAATTTATACTTTTATTTTTCTTTGAGACAGAGCCTCAAGCTGTCGCCCTGGGTAGAGTGCTGTGGTGTCACAGCTCACAGCAATCTCCAAGTCTTAGGCTTAAGCAATTTCTTGCCTCAGCCTCCCAAGTAGCTGGTACTACAGGCACCCACCACAACACTTGGGTTTTCTTTTTTTTTGTAGAAACAGAGTCTTGCTTTATTGCCCTCGGTAGAGTGCCGTGGCCTCACACAGCTCACAGCAACCTCCAACTCCTGGGCCTCGGCGATTGTCCTGCCTCAGCCTCCCGAATAGCTGGAACTATAGGCGCCCACCACAATGTCCGGCTATTTTTCTGCTTTGCAATTCGGCTGAGGCCAGGTTTGAACCCGCCACCTTTGGTATATGGGGCCGGTGCCCTACTCGATGAGCCACAGGCACTGCACAGCCTTTTGGGGTGTTTTTGGTTGTAGTTGTCATTGTTGTTTGGCAGGCCTGGGCTGGATCTAAACCTGCCAGCTCTGGTGTATGTGCCTAGCACCCTAGCTGCTGAGCTACAGGTGCTGAGCCGAAATTTATCCTTTGAGTAAGACTTGGACTCTCCTTTATGTAGGATGGGAACATTTGCTGTGTACCAACTACGTGCTATACATACACGGGTTGTCCATAAAGTTTGTGTGCAATTTAAAATAGGTCATATATGAGATGGGACAGTTAACCTTGTGAACTCATCCTAGAAAAAGCACTACATACTTCATGGCTGAGTAGTGTCATTCTGATCCCGTTCGAGGTGCGCCCTTTGGCCCCCTGGTGACCTTAGTGACAGTCACCAGCGAGGAGTATAGCACTTTCTCCAGGAAGAGTTCACACACTTCCTTGTCAGACCTTGTTTATTGTGGGGATTGTTTGCATACAGGGAGGACAGATCCAGCCCCTGGCCAAACGTATTGCCTGGTGCAGTGGGTCATGTCAGAAAGTGAGCCAGCAGGGTGTGTGAACTCGCCCACTTGGGAAGACACGCGTCTTTCCTCCAGGAGAGGCAGTGGGCATCTAGGAGAGGTGTCATGTGTCACTTGCTGCCACTTAAAGAGTAAGCGCTCTGGGTCACAGCAAATGCCGTGTACAAATAGACAAGAAGATGTTCTGACTTCGGGACTCCACAGAGTGGCTATGGCAGGAGCTCAGAGTGCAGAACTGTGGGTAGTGAGGGGCTGCCCCGGCAGGAAGGGCTTGCTTGTTAGGAAGGTTTGACTTCATCTGCAAGGCAGCGGGAAGCCGCCCAGTCTTGTTTGAGTTTGGGAGAGATTGCCCTAGCAGCGCACTAGAAGACGAACTAGAAGCTGGTGAGACCAGAGGATCCTGAAGCTGTCGTAGTTGCAGTAATGGTGGTGATGAATGACGGTAGCTTATGTTAAGGCAAGACAAGAGGGGCAGAGGAGGTAAGAAACCAGCACCCACAAATAGCCTTTGGTGCTTAAGTTGGGCTCCTGGGTATGTTTTTTGAAGAGACAGAGTCTCACTCTGTCTCCCCCGGTAGAGTGCCATGGTGTCACACAGCTCACAGCAACCTCCAACTTCTGGGCTTAGGCGATTCTCTTGCCTCAGCCTCCCGAGTAGCTGGGACTAGAGGCGCCACCGCAATGCCTGGCTATTTTTTTGTTGTAGTTTGGCTGGAGCCGGGTTTGAACCCACCACCCTAGGTATATGGGGCTGGCAACCTACTCACTGAGCCATAGGTGCCGCCCTGAAGATGAGCTTTTAAAGGTATGGAAGAACAAGGCTCAGAGAAGGGATAGCCAGACAGGTAGAAGAAAAACCAAGAAAGGACTCTGTTAGGAAACCAAAAGGTAAGAGTTTTTGTCAGCCTGGATGCCATAGAGAGGAGCCCCGGGGAAAGGCCTGAATTCAGCTTGAATTTAACTTGTAGCACCAGTGAATGATCTTTAGAACAGTCCTCCTAATGGGTACAAAGGCAGATCATTGCCAAGAGAAAGCTGTGAAGAGTTTTACCTGATTCATAGTAAAACCAGCTACAGTCAGCTTCCATATCCATGGGTTCTATAGATTCAGGCCACCTTGGATTGAAAATGTTCAGGAATGGCCGGGCATGGAGGCTCACACGTGTAATCCTAGCTCTCTGGGAGGCCGAAGCAGGTGCATTGCTTGAGTTCATGAGTTCGAGACCAGCCTGAGCAAGAGCAGCACCCTGTCTCTACTAAAAATTGAAAAACTGAGGCAAGAGGATTGCTTGAGCCCAGGAATTTGAGGTTGCTGTGAGCTATGATGCCACCGTACTCTACCCAGGGCAATAGCTTGAGACTCTGTCTCAAAGCATGTATATATATTCAGGAAAAAAAATTCCACAACGTTGCAAAAAATAAAACTTGAATTCGCCATTTGCAGAGTCCCATGTCAAAGCCACGTGAATGAAGTGATCTGTAGGCATGGTATTTAGAAGGAATCTGGAGATGATTTACAGCAGCAGTCCCCAAACTTTTTGGCACCAGGGACTGGTTTCATGGAAGACAATTTTTCCACAGACCAGGGAGAAGGGGTTGTTAGATTCTCAAAAGGAGCATGTGCGATTTACAGTAGGGTTCGTGTTCCTAAAGAATCCCATGCCGTGTGGCTGTGACATGAGGAAGTGCCCAGAGGGTGGTGAGAGTGATGGAGAGCGGCTGTAAATACAGATGAAGCTTCACCCGCTGTCCCACCTCTCACCTCCTGCTGTGCAGCCTGGTTCCTAACTGACCATGGGCCTGGACGGGTCTGCCGCCTGGGGCTGGGGGAGCACAGATTTAGAGGATGTGTGTAGGTTATGTGTAAATACTACCCCATTTTATATCAGGGACTGGATCATTCATAGATTTTGGTATTGTGGGAATCCTTGAATAAGTCCCCCATGCTGTGGAGGGACAACTGTATTTATCTGGTATATCCACCCAAAGAGAGATTGTTTCTTTCATCTGGGCACGGTGGCTCATGCCTGTAATCCTGACCCTCTGGGAGGGTGAAACAGGTGGATTCAGCTCACAGGTTCGAGATCAGCCTGAGCCAGAGCGAGACCTCATCTCTTAAAAAATAGCTGGGCTATTTTCCTGGTGGGCACCTATAGTCCCAGCTACCTAGGAGGCTGAGGCAAGAGAATCACTTGTGCCCAAGAGTTTGAGGTTGCTGTGAGCTGTGACGCCACAGCACTCTACTGAGGGTGATAAAGTGAGACTCTGTATCAAAAAAAAAAAACAACAATAAAGAAAGAAATTGTTTCTTTCACATAACTACCACTGCAAGGAAGCGGTATGGAGAAAGTTCAATCTGGACTCAAATTTGGGTTGTTGTTTTTACAGGGTTCTGCCTCAAAAACTCCTGCCACCTCAGATAGGACTACATCCCAGCCCGAGTCCGGCAGTTTGAGGAAGATACCTAGTTCAAAAGCCAAAGCCGGGGCTTCTGTTTCCTGTTTGAGGCGGAACAGTGACAGTAGGAATCTCAATGCAGATCGAGCTTTATCTCCCCAGAGGATCAGGCGTTTGAGCAGCTCTGGTAAGAATAAAATTGTTCCCCTGTGCTTATTGAAGTTTATGAACTACTTAGATGTGAAATTAGAAAGACAGCTTTGCTCATAGGACTACTGCTAATACATTCTGCCATTAAGCATGTATGTGTTACTGGACCAATCCTAACCAGAAAAGGTAGAGAAAGATACATTCTTTATTGTTGAGCGGTTCAAAGCTTAGCTGGGGAGAAAGATGTGTGCATAAGCCAACTTACAAGCTGTTCAGAAGGATGCGTGCATAAATATACAATTGGGTAGTAGTTATTAATATCATTTTATTTAAAAATGTTTATAAATAGTTGAGTGCTTAACAACACTAAAGTGTTAGATAGGAGATTCATAATGGGCCCTAACCACATGTGAAGAGATTAGATTTTTTTACTGAAAGATACAGATTTATGGGGGTATGAAGACGTGAAAGTTGTACTTTCTAATTAGAGTTATGAGTCCATACATGTGAGAATGTTTAATAGAAACAAAACCAGCCCAATCCAAGGAGATCTCTTTACCACTCTACAATTTAGTATTTTTTACGTTGTAGTTTCCAATCCTGTTGTGAAGGCTCCAGTGTGAGACGCCCGTAACACACAGACACGTTTTAAGGGCTGCTTATTTAGATTCAAAGCCAGTGTCAAGGTTGTGTGGTTTGGGGAAGCAGGAGGGGAAGAGGAGTGAGTAGAAGAAATGGGATGGGCAACGTTTCCATTTCCATCCCAGAGGAGCCAAGTGGGCAATAGGAATTCCTCCGCTTGGAGCATTCATCATTTGGGAGAAAAAGAGAAGAGGAGCTAAAAGACATTGGGGAAAATAGTGGTTCTTTTTTTTGGATCCTGCTGCGGTTGGGGAGTCAAAGTGTGAGGAAGGTCAAAGCTCTGCTTCTCACTGCTGCTGCACGAGGCTCATGGTGTTGGCCAGAGGATGGGGGGGCGCCCCGTGACCTTGAATGTGAGCAGCACCCGTGGCTCCGTGGCACTGGAGCGTGGCCACTGGCACGCTGGCTTGTGGTCAGAAGCCCTGTGTTTTAGCACCTCTCTGGCTCCAGTGAGCTGCCTGAGCAAGTCATTGATTCTCTCTGGACTTCAGCCTTTTACTTCTGGAAAATCAATCACATCTTTGAGACTCTGAGGCCCTGTGAGCTTCTGCAGTCCTTATCTTTCCAGGGACAGTTTGGAGCTCACCTGATTTTTTGAGTAAAGGCTACGACTGGTCTGAATCTAGGTTCCACGTGATGCTTGAATCTCCGGAAAGCCTAAGTGTACATACTTTTAAGAAAATAGGCCAAAACTCAGGGTGTGTTTTAAAAGACTGAATTCTTTTTTTTTTTGCAGTTTTTGACTGGGGTCAGGTTTGAACTCGCCCCCTCCGGTATATGGGGCCAGCACCCTACTCCTTTGAGCCACAGGTGCCGCCCAAGACTGAATTCTTTTATGTAGGCAATCAGTCCCACTAAGCAGTGGAGCCTTTTCTTCCGTATTTCTACTGTTTGTTACATTCTGTCACGTCTCAGAAGAGAGCGTTTAAGTCTCAATCAAAAGACAGGGAAAGCTTTCGAGCTCTAATTCTCCTGTGTCGCTTGATAACTGAGTTATACATCCAGAATTATTTTTCAGTCTGAGTTAAAAACTAAATTATATTTTACCTGATGCTTTTCCATATATGAATGGAAAAACCTTTTTTTTGTTTTTTTTGAGACAGAGCCTCAAGCTGTCACCCTGGGTAAAGTGCTGTGGCATCACAGCTCACAGCAACCTCCAACTCCTGGGCTCAAGCGAGTCTCCTGGCTCCACCTCCCAAGTAGCTGGGACTACAGGCACCCGCCACAGCGTCTTGCTATTTTTTGGTTGCAGCTGTCATTGTTGTTTGTCATACTGGGCTGGATTCGAACCCACCAGCTCAGGTGTATGTGGCTGGTGCCTTAGCCGCTTGAGCCACAGGTGACAAGCCAGGAAAAACATGTTAATGCCACCAGAAACGTTATGGATTTGAATTTTGTGTTTGAATGGTTAGAAGACACTTAAGGGGTAAATATCTGTGTCCTCCTAAATTCACATGTTAAAGCCCTGACCCTCAACATGACTGTATTTGGAGATAAGGGCCTGTGAGGAGATTGTAAAGATCAAATGAAGTCATAAGTACGGGATGCTGGCTCGGCGCCTGTGGCTCAACAGGCTAAGGCGCCAGCCACTTACACCTGAGCTGGCGGGTTTGAATCCAGCCCGGGCCCGCCAAACAACAATGACGACTGCAACCAAAAAAATGGCCGGGCGTTGTGGCGGGCGCCTGTAGTCCCAGCTACTTGGGAGGCTGAGGCAGGAGACTCGCTTGAGCCCAGGAAGTGGAGGTTGCAGTGAGCTGTGATGCCTCGGCACTCTATACAGGGTGACAGCTTGAGGCTCTGTCTCAAAAAAAAAAAAGTATGGGATGCTAATCCAATATGATGGATCCTCTCCTTACGAGAAGAGGAAGAGACACCAGAGCTTTCTCTCTACCATGTAAAACACTGTGAAAAGGTCTGCAAGCCAGAAAGAGGGTCTTCACTAAGAAGCAAATTGTCTGTGACCTTGATCGTGAACTTCTCAGCCTTCAGAACTGTGAGAAGATAATTTTCTGTGCAAGCCATCTCATCTGGTATTGGTTATGACAGCCCGAGTGGGCGAAGATGACTAACTTTTGATTATGCTGTGTTATGTTTTTTTTTTTTTTTTTTTTAATTAATAGGAACCAAGTTGTTTAGAGGCTCAGCGTAAATTGAGAGGTGTTTCTGGGGGACGAGGAACAGGGGTAAAGGAGAACAGAAAAATGAAGGTGTGAAAACAATGTGCCTTCAGATCATTGCGAATGTGCTGCCATTTATTGTACAATGAGGTGTTTGTGTATTAGAAAATTGAAACCAAATGGATAGCCACTCCTACAAAGCTGCTCTGCTGAAAGGTGAGCAGAAGGAATGTTCCAGCCAGTTAGGGGTTTTCAATAAATCCTTTCAGAGAACTAAGTGGAAAACCAGACCTGGAGTTGAAATAGCCATTTCATTGAAACTTTAAAATGAGTATGAGAAAGGATTATTATTGTTATTATTTTATTATTATTTTTGTAGAGCCAGAGTCTCACTTTCTTGCCCTCGGTAGAGTGCTGTGGCATCACACAGCTCACAGCAACCTCCAGCTCCTGGGCTTAAGCGATTCTCTTGCCTCAGCCTCCTGAGTAGCTGGGACTACAGGCGCCCGCCACAATGCCCAGCTATTTTTTTGTTGCAGTTTGGCCGGGGACAGGTTTGAACCCACCACCCTTGGAATATGGGGCTGGCGCCCTACCCACTGAGCCACAGGCGCCGCCCAGAAAGAATTCTAATAAAACCCACTGGAGCACTTCCATTTTACATGTCAAAATGTGGAAATTTATATACAACCTGATTATAAGAAATTATAATAAACCAAATCTAAAGTACCTTTGTTTCTTTGGAGTGTGAATTTTTGTTTTTTTTTCCACTCATATAAGGGGAAAGATAGTGATGCAAATTGTTTCTTTTTTTAATTTAATTTTTTTTTTTTTTTTGAGACAGAGTCAAGCTGTGGCCCTGGGTATAATACCATGGTGTCACAGCTCACAGCAACTTCAAACTCTCAGGCTCAAGCGATTCTCTTGTCTCAGCCTCCCAAGTAGCTTGGACTACAGGTACCCGCCACAATGCCCGGCTATTTTTTGGTTGTAGTTGTCATTGTTGTTTGGCAGGCCTGGGCTGGGTTCGAACCCGCCAGCTCCGGTGTATGTGGCTGGCACCCTAGCCGCTTGAGCTACAGGCACTGAGCCTAATTTAATTTTTTCTATTGTTGGGGAATCATTGAGGGTATGAGAAACCAGGTTACATTGATTGCGTTTGTTAGGTAGAGTCCCTCTTATAATTGTGTCCTGCCCCCCAAAGGTGTGTCACACACCGAGATCCCCACCCCCTCGTCCTTCTCTCTCTCTCTGCTCTCCTCGTCCCCCACCCCACACCACGAACTAGGTCATTAATTGTCCTCATATCAAAATTGAGTACATAGGATTCTTGCTTCTCCATTCTTATGATGCTCTAAGAACAATGTATTCCACTCCCATCCAGGTTAATACAAAGGCTGTAAAGTCTCCATCTTTTTTAACAGCTGAATAGTATTCCATGGTGTACATATACCACAGCTTGTTAATCCATTCCTGGATTGGTGGGCATTTCGGTTATTTCCACATTTTGGTGATTGTAAATTGAGCTGTGATAAGCAGTCTAGTGCAAGTGTCCTTATAGTAAAAGGATTTTTTCCTTCTGGGTAGATGCCCGGTAATGGGATTGCAGGATCAAATAGGAGATGTAGCTTGAGTTCTTTGAGGGTTCTCCATACTTCTTTCCAAAAAGGTTGTCTTAGTTTGCAGTCCCACCAGCAGTGTAAAGGTGTTCCTTTTTCTTGATATCCACGCCAACATCTGCACTTTTGAGATTTTGTGATGTGGGCCATTCTCACTAGGGTTAGGTGATATCTGAGGGGTGAAAATTATTTCTAAGGACAATTATTATAGCATGAATGATAGTAGTTCACGCTGTTAAATGCATACCAAGTTCTAGGATCTAGTTTAATAATTTCACCTATAGGGCGGCGCCTGTGGCTCAAAGGAGTAGGGCGCCGGCCCCATATGCCGGAGGTGGCAGGTTCAAACCCAGCTCCAGCCAAAACCTGCAAAAAAAAAAAAAAAAAAAAATAATAATAATAATTTTACCTATACATTTATTTAATCCTCCTAATAACATTATGGGGCTTAGTGCTATTTTGTAAATAAGGAAACCACCATAGGACAGTTAAATAACTTGCACAAAGTTACGCAGCTAGACAGGGGCAGAGGTACCATTCAGACTGTGCTGTGGTGTCCATGCTCTTAACCCTGACATTATTAGTTTCTAGAAATGCTGTTAGTATGACCATGAGTTTTGAAGGAATTAACATGCTTTTTTTTTTTTTTTTTTTTTTTGAGACAGTCTCACTTTGTTGCCCTCAGAAGAGTGCCATGGCATTAGAGCTCACAGCAACCCCCAGCTCTTGGGCTTAGGCAATTCTATTGCCTCAGCCTCCCAAGTAGCTGAGACTACAGGTGCCTGCCACAATGCCCGGCTATTTTTTTGTTGCTTTTTGGCCAGGGATGATTTTGAACCTACCACTCTTGGTATATGGGGCTGGCGCCCTACTCTCTAAGCCACAGGTGCTGCCCAGGAATTAACATTCTTGTGCTCAGCTGAGTGGCATAGAGACTGTGGTAAATCTTCTTTGTGGGCCCTCAACTTAAAGCTTTGATATAAATGATTTTTGTTTTTTTTTTTGAGACACTCTCATTATGTTGCTCTCGGTAGAGTGCTATGTTATCACAGCTCACAGCGATCTCAAATTCTTGGGCTTAAGCGATTCTCTTGGCTCAGCCTCCCAAATAACCTGCCACAGTGTCTGGCTATTTTTTGGTTGTGGTTGTCATTGTTGCTTGGCAGGCCCGGGCTGGATTCAAACTCGCCAGCTCTGGTGTATGTGGCTGGTGCCCTAGCCTTTGAGCTACAGGCACTGAGCCTGATAGAAATGATTTTATGTGGCTTTTTAAAATTAATGCTGTGGAATAAATAACTGCTTAGTAAATACTCTGTAATTGATTTTGGCATCGTCAGAGACCTGCTGTCACGCTCTTCTGGAGGCAATACCAGTTCTTACCAGGTTTTAGATTATAAATGAATGTGTTCCTTTGTGCAAACAGGCCGTCGCCCTTTCAATGGCCCGGTAGGATTACAGAAGTAGCACAGAAACCCCCTCCCTGCCCTATGTATCCTTTAACCCACCCAAGAAGGAGGAATGCGTGTTTATGCCGCACCCACAAAGCTCACAAAGAATGTGTAAAAGGCCCCCAGCATGAAGAATGTCTAGGGCTAGGTCTGATGAAGAAGGGCTTCATGAAAGACATGATTTTAGTTTTCTTTAGAGAAAGAGAAGTAGCATTTCAAAAGGGCAAGTCCTGTGTTTTAATTCAGTTTATTGTGGGTTAATAAAGTAAATTCCTTTCGAGATAGTAGGACAGGTGAAACTTGCAGCGACTTGCTCCTCATTAGAGCTTTCTCTTCTTTCTTGCTAAGTTTTTTTTCTTTTTTTCTTCCTAAGGTGTGTTTTTCCCCCCTTTGTTTACATAAACTGATTTTTTTTTTCCTTTATGTATTGAAGGGAATTTACAGTCTTCTTCAAATGACTTTTATGTCCTTTCACCCTTTTTTAGGTGAGACTTTGAGACAGGCAATAGGCAAAGTTATGAGAAATTTTTTCACATACTTGTATAAATGAAGGATTAAAAAGCAGAAATGCTCACCCTAATCAGTTACACGACAAGCTGACTTTAACTAGTGCAGCTAATAGATGGTTCCATGTTTGTGTGTCATTAGGGCAAGGGCACCTTTTAAAGAATGTGTCTCAGGATTGCTCTCCATAAAAAAGGTAACAGGAAGAGCGTGTTATGGGTGTGATGTGCTGAAGTGCTGTGCTAAACTCTCTTAAATGCATAAGTTCATTTAATTCTCACAACTCCCGAGGTACAGATACTATGATCATCCCCGTCTACAGAGGAGAAACTTGGGATTCGGGAAGCGTAAGTAACTTGCCCAAAGTTCCACAGAGGGTGAGTGTTGGGGATAAGAAGTGGCCCAGGACCAGTGCTCCTACCTCACCCCTCACATGCCTCCAGAGCACACTCAGCCCTTCGTCCCTGGACATGAGTGAATTCTTCATTAAAGGACGTGTGTATTGGCTGGGCACCCATAGCTCAGTGGTTAGGGCACTGGCCACATTCTCCGGGGCTGTTAGGTTTGAACCTGGCCAGGGCCCGCTAAACCAAAAAAACTAGCCAGGCATTGTGGCAGGCACCTCTAGGAAGGCTGAGGCAAGAGAATCACTTGAGCCCAAGAGTTTGAGGTAGCTGTGAGCTGTGATGTCACAGTACTCTACTGAGGGTGACCAAGTGAAACTCTGTCTCAAAAAAAAAAAAAGAACATGTGTATTACTGAGTCGCTGGTACCATGCGGACAACTGTTCCAAGTGCTAGGAATGAAAAAGTGCACCAAAGAGACAAATTCCTGCCCTTTAAGGATCTTAATTCCTAATAAGGAGAATCATGAACTAAACTAACTGAAATGTTAGTTCATAAGATGGTATGTGCGGAGGAGAGACATAAAGCGGTGAAGGGAGTTACACTTTTATTTTTATTTTATTTTATTTTTTTGAGACAGAGTCTCACTATGTCACCCTTGATAGAGTGCTGTGGTGTCACAGCTCACAGCAACCCCAAACTCTTGGGCTTAGGCGATTCTCTTTTCTCAGCCTCCCAAGTAGCTGGGACTACAGGCGCCCACCACAACGCCCGGCTATTTTTCTGTTGCAGTTGTTGTTGTTGCTTAGCTGGCCTCGGCTGGGTGTGAACCCTCCAGTCTCAGTGTATGTGGCTGATGCTATAACCACTGTGCTACAGGCGCCAAGCCAGAGAGCAGAGTTACGCTTTTAAACAGAGTGGTCAAGAAAGGTCCCATTGAGAGGGTGATGGTGGAGCAAACACCAGAGGGGAGAAGGACGGGCCTCTTGGCTGGCACGTGGGAGGGCTTTCTGGGCAAAGGGAGCAGCCAGTACAAAGATGGGGAGGTGTGGGGGAAGCTTGAGGGCCCTCGAGCTGCTAATGGGGCGTGGTGGGGACTGGAGAGAGCTCGTGGGGGGAGGCGGTGAGGCCAGACCTAGGAGGGAGACACGTGTCTCTCTATTCTTACTGACATGGTCCCTGTCCATTCTTGATCTTTTCCAGGCATTTCACACAATTCTCACTTAGTAATTGTAGAATAGATTGCGTCATGGGAGGACTCATAAAATATGCTTAATATATCATGATGCAGTCTTTCTTACTTATCCATTTGAGAAAGACTTAGAGTACCTGCTGTGTGCTGGGAAGCCTCCCCGATTCTGAGAACATGAACATGACTGAGTGAACATGTCCCCCTAGGAGTTCATTAGTTGGAAGGTGAGGCGAAGGGGAAGAGTGTCTGAGCACATCGTTACAATGCAAGCTCTTCCTTCTTCCGGTCCCAGCTCAGCTGTCCTGGCCTCGGTGACACTTTGCACTTATTGTGTTGCTCAGCAATTATTATTATTATTATTATTTTTGCAGTTTTGGCCGGGACTGGGCTTGAACCCACCACCCCCAGTATATGGGGCCGGCGCCCTACTCCTTGAGCCACAGGTGCTGCCCTTGCTCAGTAATTATTTTTCATACATAATTGTCTCATGATCAACTGTTACAGTTGTCTCATGATCAACTGTAAGAGCCCTAAGGATAGAAGTCCGAGTGTTCACTATTTTTCCATTTTCCAGTGCTCAGCCCAGTGTACCTGTTACACAACAGGTATTTAAAAATGTTTGGCTTGATTGGAACGGAGACTTTCATCCTAAGGCTCACTGGAGGAAGAGGGTGACATTTGAACTGGTCGTGGAATGTGCCTGCAGGAGTTTGTCAGCAGAGAAGGTTGCTGGCGTTCTTGCAAGTGCAGATGGAGAGTTATGAAGGAATATATGGTGTGTGGGGAACTTTAAGGCCAGGCTCAGTGTGTCTTGAGTGAACGGGCATCGGGGTCAGTGGGAGATGAACCCGTGACTCAGGCAAGGTAGAGGAAGATTAGTTCTGACAATCTAGCCACAAACTTGAAGGCTCCTACAGTTTGGGGGAGTAGAAAGTAGAACGCTTGAGTATTCTAGACAAAGAGTGTCTGGTCAGCTCTGTTGGGGGTGCATAGTCCCGTGAGCCTCCCCAGCTTTCTCGTTCGGATAGCTGGACAGATGATGGGGCCATCAGATGAAATAAGGAATAGAGTAGCAAAAAAGAGGTTTGCAGGAGGAGAATGGTGGGTTTAGTTTGGGGCGTGTTAAATTTAAAGAGATTTAAAGACCTAGAAGCACCTCAAAAGTGTGTGTGCAAGCTTGGCGTTTAAGGCAGTAAAAATGTGCAGAGACCAGGGAAGCCTGTGGGAAAAGGGCTGATGAAGGTATGTGGGACAGGGCTAACCGTGACGGCCGGAATGCATCTTTGAATGAAGAGGGGAGTGCAGAAGTGTGTGGATGCAGGTAAATTTTGAGATTGAAGAGTGAGGACGCAGGAGAGAAGCTGTGGATGATTGCTGGATAGCTAATTGGGGAAAAGATGCAAAGATCTCTAAATCTTTGGTTTATTACATGCTGGTTTTTTTTTTTTTGAGACTGAATCTCATTGCCTTGTTCAGGCTAGATTTCTGTGATATCAGCCTAGTTCACAGCAGCCTCAAACTCCTGAGCTCAAGGGATCCTCCTGCCTCAGACTCCCAAGTAGCTGGAACTACAGGTGCCCACCAGGCTAACTTTTCTATTTTTAGTACAGATGGGGTCTTACTCTTGCTCAGGCTGGTCTCAAACTCCTGAGCTCAAGGGATCCTCTTGCCTCAGCCTCCCGAGTAGCTGGGGCTACAGGCACCCACCATGACCACCAGGCTATTTTCTATTTTTAGTAGAGAAGGGGTCTTAACTCTTGCTCGGGCTGGTCTCAAACTTCTGACGTCCAGGTATCCTCCTGCCTCAGTCTCCTGAATAGCAGGGACTACAGGCACCCGCCACTGCTCCCAGCTGGCTTTTCTATTTTTAGGTGAGCTGGGGTCTCTCTCTTACTCAGGCTGGTCTTGACATCCTGAGCTCAAAGGATCCTTCCACCTTGGCCTCAGAGTGCTAGGGTTACAGGTGTGAGCACACTCTGAATTCTATTTTTTTTTTAATTAATCAAATTTTTATGTATTTTATTTATTTTTTTGCCTGACAAGTAACGATTTTAATGAAATAATAATCTAATCTACAGGACTGCTGCAGGTTGCTCTCTTTCTTTTTTTAAATGATTTTTTAATTGTTTTTTATTAAATCATAACTTTGTACATTGATGCGTTTATGGGGTTCAGGGTACTGCTTCAGTATACAATGTGAAATGCTTACATTGAACTAAGTAACACACACTCTGAATTCTACATGTTCCTTTACGGGACACATGTTCCCAGGCCTGTGACTAAGGAAGCTGTTTCTGTTTAATCCACGCCTGGAGCAGCATCTGCTGAACGAGCGTGCGGAGACAGGTACCGACAGTGTCTCCGTGAGTACCGCACTTCTGTACAATTCGAGCCGTCGTGAGAACCTTGCTTTGTGGGATGTTCTTGTTTCTTTGTCAAATTACCTCTGTCTTAAGCTGTGCTGTGTATTTGTTGTGACTCACCTGTGTGGCGGTGGCTCCGTCTTGTAATCGTACCCTCGATTTTAAGCAAAGGAAGATGGCTCAACAGAGTGCTAGTAGGTGTTGCCTTGGCTAACTCGAGAATGTGGGATGCTAAAAATCACATTTTGTGTTATATAAATGTGTAGAGTGTAACTGAAATCCTGTGTTCTGGGAGAGAATGCATGCATTTAACAGTTTGAGAGCGTATACAATGCAAGTCAGCTACCAGACACTGAGGGACTGTGGGATGAGTAAGACTTGGTTTGTGCCCTCAGGATATTAACAGACAGACAGGAGAGATGACGCATTCTTTTTCTCACATTTGTCCTTACAATATAAAAAAAGAGCTGTAGGGTTTCAGGAGAGGGCGAGGTGTTAATACAAATACCAAAGATTGCTTAAATTCTTTCTATAGTATAGATGTTTTTATAATATAATAGAAGCACACCCTTACTTTAGGTGAGGGCCAGTCTTGGTTTCATGTCGATTGTTTGGGCTGTTTAATTTTTGCCCACTGAGATCTCAGGAACAGAATAATAAGGATACACATTGAAGAATTTTTCAGGACTTGACTGGTAAAGTAGGAAGTAGAAGGAGGGGACAGTCAGGGCGGAGGGTATAGAAAGTAGAGTTGAGGACAAGTCAGGACAGAGGTGTGTTTGTGCAGAGAAGCGCCGCTGAGCCACGGTGGAGGACGCAGAGTGGTGGTGGAATTCTAGGAGTCAGAAGAGGCCAACACAGAGCCCGTGTTTATCAATGTCAAGGAGACGTGGGGTTGTCCCAACCAACTAAGGCAGATATTACCCACTGTGCACCTTGAGCTCAACCAGGCAATTTGGATAGTTTATAAAGTTTCCACTGCCCCCTTCCCAGGAGGCTCTTTTAAAAGTAGACCATTTTAAGTGCAAAGTTAAGGAAAGAATATTCCCTTGGAATCTCACTAGCACCAAATCATTTTGAATTTCATAGTTTATAACTATTTGCATTCTTTTCCTTTTTTTTTTTTTTTTTTGAGACAGAGTTTCACTATGTAGCCCTCAGTAGAGTGCCGTGGCCTCACAGCTTACAGAAACCTCAAACTCTTGGGCTTAAGTGATTATTTTGCCTCAGCCTCCAAAGTAGCTGGTTCTACAGGCGCCCACCACAATGCCAGGCTATTTTTTGTTGTTGTTGTTGTTATTGTTATTGTTTTTAGCAGGCCCTGGCCAGGTTCGAATCTATCAGCCCTGGTGCATGTGGCCAACACCCTAACCACTGAGCTGCGGGTGCCAAGCCTGTACTTATTTTCTTAGATTCTGAAATTTTTTCTTTTTTTGAGATAGTCTCACTCTGCTGCTTGGGTCAGAGTGCCCCAGAGTCAGCCTAGCTCACAGCAACCTCAAACTCCTGAGTTCAAGTGATCCTCCTGCCTCAGCCTCCTGATTAGCTGGGACTATAGGTGTCCACCACTACACCCAGCTAATTTTTCTATTTTTTTTCTTTATAATTATTCTATTTTTTTTTTAAATCAGACACCAGGTCTCACTGTTGCTCAGGCTTGTCTAGAACTCCTGAGCTCGAGGGGTCCTCCGGCTTCAGCTCCCCAGATTGCTAGGATTATAAGTGAGAGCTACCGCCCCTAGCCTCTTAAATTCTTCTTAATAATATGGTTTTACATGACTGTAAGACTGTCTCACCATCTGAATATTCTGTGCTTTATTTCTTTAGACTTTTTTGACCATGGATGTTGTTTCCGGGTTTTGTTTTGGTATGTTAAATGATTCAGCATTGAAGAACTTCTTTATGTATAAGGACATAAGCCGGTCAGGTGAATTCCTTGGCCGTATTCCTCCAGGTGGAATTAAAGGCATGAGATTTTGAGGCTTTAGATGCATGTAAGTTACCAGGTTGTCCTTTGGAGGCAGCATACACAAGTCTGTGCTCCTGCTCTGAGTATCAAAGAATGTTTTCCAAAACCCTTGCCAGTATTTTGATATTTCTAACACTCTTTCGAAATAAATATTCGTTATGTTGAGGGATGAGCAACATGGTATGTTATTTTAATTGGCATATGCTTGGCACTCAAATTCCTTGGGGGAGTAAGTGTAGATTCAGTCGGCAAAGTGCTGGGACACAGCGATGGATGTAAGATCGATACGAGTCCTCCTTAAAGTTGCATCGTGGTGGGGAGAATAAAGTATATATATGTCTGATAAGGAGAAGCACTAGAGAGACAAAATGCTGTCGCAGATACGGGGATATGAAACGCTGGGGGTGGGAAGGTTGGGAAATTTTAGTTAGTGTGGCCAGTGGCGGTGGCCTTTGAGTCAAGGGCTGAAGGGGCCCGTCATGGACGGCTGAAAGCCATTCCAGTTAGAAGCAGACAGAGGAGGGAAGCCCCCGAGGTGGAGCTTACGTGGATGCTCCGAGAAGGGCAAGAAATGAAGGGAGGCGGAAGGAAATAGGAGATGAGCACTGAGCGGTAGGAGAGAGCCAGCTCATGCATAATAAATCCTAATAAAGACTTCGACTTTCAAGCCGAGTGTCTTCAATGTTAACGGGATCACGCTCTTGGTTGTGTTGAGAATAGGTCGGATGTGGCGGGGTCGGGGGGACAGGGAGGTTAGGAGGGGAGGTTACCATAGTAATCACAGCAGTGGGCTGTGGCCAGATTCTAGACACCTGCCGAAGGCAGAGCCAGCCCCTGCTTGGACTGGATGAGGAATGAGGGCCTAGGAAGGAGGCAAGAGAGACTGAACATTTTGGTGCGAGCCATGGAAGGAAAACGGAAAGACGGCCACTGAGAAGTCACTATCAGGGACGCAGTCACAGAGACGTGACATTGAGGTGAATAATAGACCTACCAGAGCTGGAAACACAAGTCTAAAGTGCATGGGAGAAGCTTGGTCTACAGATAGAAACTTGGGATTTGGGGACAGACAGATGATATTTAGAGCCGGGACTGGGTGAGATCACCACGGCAGTTAAGGGCAGAAAGAGAACATCTCACGGCCGCCTCTGCGCACTCCCCAGACTGTTCCAGAGCACCGCTTCATACTCTGCAGTTGAAAGGGCTGGGCAGATGAGGAATCCCCAAGAAGACCAAGCAGGGGCAGCCAGAAAGGTAGGAGTCCTGGAGCCCCCGTACAGAAAACCTTTCAAGGGGAAAGGAGGCAGCGAATGTGGCCAGATCGCTGGCAGACTATGGCAGTTAGGAATGCAGCATGCCCCAGGGGACAGAAAACCTGGTCGGTGGGGTACACCGAACCTCTGGGCATGTATTCGTCAGGATGTCCAGAGGTGGGCAGTTCCGGGCTGGACAGTTGGGTAGTGCCCTACTGTCTCTCCACGCCTCCTGCCGTGGCATATTGGTTCTGTCATTGGCTTTTCAGTTAAAATATGGTCGCTGAGAGTTCTGTGTGGGCAGAGATGGGCAGCAAGTGACCACGCCCCAAGTACCGTCTTCCTCCTGACATGCCTCTCTGTGGTTATCAGGGAGGACAGCTCCTGCTCAGCGGCTGGGCCCCGCGAACTCTCATCCTTACAACCTGCTGGCACCGACGGGATCACCTGGTCACCCCGAACATCAAGAAAGGTTGAAAAGCGAGTATTTGGTTTTTTTTTTTTTTTTGGAGAGACAGAGTCTCACTTTGACGCCCTTGGTAGAGTACCGTAGTGTCACAGCTCACAGCAACCTCCAACTCCTGGGCTCAAGCGATTCTCTTGCCTCTGCCTCCCCAGTAGCTGGGACTACAGGCACCCGCCACAACGCGCAGCTATTTTTCGTTGCAACTTGGCCAGGGCTGGGTTTGAACCCGCTACCCACTGCATATGGGGCCGGCACCCAATGCACTGAGCCACAGGCAGCACCCAGAGTATTTGGTTTTTAAAACCTTTCTATAGGATCAAGCAGTGGAGACGGGATTAGGAATGACAGATGGCTAGCCAGGAAAGGTGTTAGACACAGTAAGGTCAAGTTTCTTTTCTTTTTTTTTTTTTTCCCCACCCCCTCCCCTCAAGATCAAGTTTCTTAAAAAAAAATTGAACCAACTTTTTTTTGCTTAGAGCAGTGGTTCTCAACCTTCCTAATGCCATGACCCTTTAGTACAGTTCCTCATGTTGTGGTAACCTCCAACCATAAAATTATTTTGTAATTTTATATATATATATATGTATAATTTTGCTCCTGTTATGAATTGTAATGTAAATATCTGCTATGCAGAATGTGTTTTCATTGTTACAAAGGGGTCGTGACCCACAGGTTGAGAACCACTGGTTTAGAGCTTTTGCTCACTTATTTTGTGGGGCATAAGATTATTCTTGGTTTCCTATTGTGCATTTTTCTCTGTTCTTGGTTTTATCAGATATATGTCTTTTTGTTTTGTGTATGGTGTTTTAAAATTTTTTAATATTAAGTATATTGTTTCCTTTAATTTTTCCTATGGTTTATGCATAACAAGACTTTCTTTATCCAAAGAGAACATTGCTCCGTATTTAATTTTTTATGGTTTTATTTTAAATGCTTTGTCTCTTTTTTTTGTTTTGTTTTTGTTGTTCTTTTTTTAGAGACAAGAGTCTCACTCTGTAGAGTGCCATGGCATCAGCCTAATTCACAGCAACCTCAAACTCCTGGGCTCAAGCAATCTTCCTACCTCAGCCTCCTGAGTAGCTGGGACTACAGGCGCCTGCCACACATCCAGCTAATTATTTTTCAATTTTTAGAAAATAGTGTGGTCTCACTCTTGCTCAGGTTGGTCTTGAACTCCTGAGCTCAAGGGATCCTCCTGCCTCAGCCTTCCAGAGTGCTGGGATTACAGGTTGAGCCCTGGTACCCAGCACTCATCACCACCATCTGTCTCTGGAACTTTCTTGTCTTGCCCAACTGAAATCCTTTACGCATTAGAAACTAACTCCGATTAGTGACTCCCAGGCCCTGGCAACCACTCTACTTTCCGTTTCTATGATTTAGACTATTCTAGGAATCATGAGGGGAATCATACAATGCTTGTTTCACTTAGCATCATGTCTTCAAGGTTCATCCATATTGAGGCATGTGTCAAATTTTCCTTTTTTAAGGCTGAATGGTACTCTGTTGCTGCATAAGTAACCACTTTTTGTTTGTTCATTCATCTGCCTGTGGACTCTTGGGTTGCTTCCACATCTTGCCTATTGTGAATTAAGCTGCTAGGACCATGGGTGTACAAAGAAATATCAGTTCGAGTCTTTGCTTCCTCTTTTAGGCACATACCTAGATGTGGACTTGCTGGATCATGTAATTCCCTTAAGTTTTTGGGAAGCCCTCATGCTGTTTTCCGCGTGGTTGCATGATTTTACATTGCCACCAGCAACGCACAAGAGTTCCGATTTCTCCACGTCCTTGCCAATGCTTGTTGCTTGTTCTTTTTTTTGTTTTTGAGACAGAGTCTCAAGCTGTTGCCCTCGGTAGAGTACCATGGCATCACAGCTCACAGCAACCTCAAACTCTTGGGCTTATGTGATCCTCTTGCCTCAGCCTCCCAAGTAGCTGGGACTACAAGCACCTGCCACAACGCTTGGCTATTTTTTGTTATAGTTATTGTTGTTTGGTGGTCCTGGGCTGGATTCGAACCCACCATCTCCAATGTGGCTGGTGCCCTAGCTGCTTGAGCTGCAAGAGCTGAGCCTTGTTTTGTTTTTTGCTTTTGTTTTTTGAGACAGAGTGCCATGGTGTCACAGCTCACAGCAACCTCAAACTCTTGGGCTTAGGTGATTCTCTTGCCTCAGCCTCCCAAGTACCTGGGACTGTAGACACCCACCACAACACCTGGCTATTTTTCTTTTGCACTTGTCATTGTCGCTTAACTGGCCCGGGTTGGGTTGTAACTCGCCAACCTCTGTATAGGTTTCTGGCGCTGTAACCACTGTGCTATGGGCACTGAGCCACAAAGCTAAATTCTTTTTTTTTTTTTCTTTTAATTTCAGTTGGCTTGCACTCTTCTTTGGTTTTCAGTTGTTTTTTTTTTTCATTGTCCTTCCTGTTGTGATTCTCATGCCGGTTGCCTCCCAAGTAGCTGGGATTACAGGCTCACGCCACAACACCCGGCCGTCTTCTTTCCTGGTAGTAGAGACGGGGTCTTTTACTCTCGCTCACTCAGGCTTATACTGGTCTCGAACTCTGTGAGCACTGGAAATCCACCCACCTTGGCCTCCCACAGCGCTGGGACTACAGGCGTGAGCCACCACACCCGGCCCACAAAGCTCAAATCTTAAATGTGTACATTAGTGTTAAGAGAATTTTGTCCTTTAGGGTTAATAGATGTCAATGTACAGCAATGGTTTTGAGTATATATGATTTATTCCACTCTAACATATATTCTGAATCTTTTTAGACATACTCTCATTTTTATAATAATTTCTAGTTACTGTATATAATTCTTTTTTTTTTTTTTTTTTTAGATAGAGTCTCACTTTGTGGCTCTTGGTAGAGTCCTTTGGTGTCATAGCTCACACCAACCTCAAAATCTTGGGCTAAAGTGATTCTCTTGCTTCAGCCTCCCAAGTGCTGGGACTACAGGTCACTGCCACAACGCTCGGCTACTTTTTTAGAGATGAGGTTTCACTCTT
This sequence comes from Perodicticus potto, assembly GCA_963574655.1. NCBI lineage: Eukaryota > Metazoa > Chordata > Mammalia > Primates > Lorisidae > Perodicticus > Perodicticus potto. Next base: position 31,311 of record CAUYRH010028506.1, read on the forward strand.
GCTCAGGCTGGTCTCAAGCTCTTGAGTTCAGGCAATCCACCTGCTTCA